>JXTC01000003.1:1745297-1799803 GCA_002914845.1 Trema orientale
AGAAGGCGGCGGCGGCGCAGAATGAGCCGATGCATCATCAGCAATAACTGGGCCAGTTACCGCTCCAGCAGCTCTGCCGGCCACATGTGGAGCAGACCCGATCACCTGCGGAGCAGACCCGGCAATCTGTAATTTTTCGGTCTTATCTTGACCAGCGCGCTCGGATAGACCACGGCGCGCGGACCTCTTCCTCCTCAACACGGTCAGGGTGACCCCGTTATCCTCACTGTCTGAGGAAGGGGCGGCTCTGCTCCTTTTCACCGCCAAGCCCTGGTCCG
The DNA here is from genome assembly GCA_002914845.1 of Trema orientale. NCBI lineage: Eukaryota > Viridiplantae > Streptophyta > Magnoliopsida > Rosales > Cannabaceae > Trema > Trema orientale. Next base: position 1,745,576 of record JXTC01000003.1, read on the forward strand.
CCTCAGAGGGGTCGGCCTCACGCCCTCGCTTGGCAGCTAACGAGGGGGAAGAAGACAAGCAAGATTTCAGCCTGGGGGCCCCTCCGCTAAGCTCCGCAATCTCCCCGTGGGCACGGGCAGACCCAGACCCCGCTCTCGCCTTCGACCCTGAGCCCGCAGCTGGAGGAGCTGCCGCGAGTGACTCCCCGGGCCGGCACGATGATGACCCTCCGCCGTATTTGGCCTTGATAGGAGTTGCCTCCTAAGTCGTGGGCTCGCCCGCCCCTGGAAGAGGCGCCGGAGGGGTGTCATCCCCAGACACGAATAGGCCCTCTAGCTCGTCGCCCGAATCCTCCCGCCAGGCAGCAACCCCCGACCCCGTGGCCTCATCCTCGGAGGACACCACCACCCGTCGGCCAGCGGGAACTTTAGGCCCCGCCCGGGGTGCGGCCGCACCCTTCTTCATGAGAGACAGCTCCGCTGAGGGACCAGCATCCGGACCTGCAGAAGCCAACGAGAACCAAAGTCAGAGGAAGACTCAGGCGTGAGTAGTGTAAAGCTCGCCAGAGAAACAGACCCACCTTTTATCCTCTTGGGGGCAGCGATCTCCACGCCGCGGAGCCTGTCACACTCCCTGGCCATCAGCGTCACCGCCTCCTCGAGCTCGAGCCTGGTCGGCGGCGTCAGCTCACGGGGCCCCGCCAACTGACTCGATGCCATGACCTGGCGCCCCACCATGGTCAGGCGATTCTGCTCATCCCGGCGGAACCGGCTCAGGGTGGTGGCGTCAAGCTTCCTCCTAAGGTGCTTGGCAACTGCCCAAGTGTCCAGCGGGAAGGAGAGGTTCAGGACAGCCCTCGGCATCATATTCATGACCTGGGGGCTCAGGACTGCCTGGACGTGGCGACAGTCCCCAACAGATTTGAAAACTATGATGCCCTCCAGTTCTTGAAGCCGACCTGCCGACGGCCGAGCGTCGAATCTGACATCCTCCATCGTACCTGTGGAAAATCAAGCTTTGTGAGAAAAAGGAGATCTAAACGCAAACCCCAATAGCCGGAAGCACTCAGATGCTTACACAGGGAGAAAGACGGAGGAATCTGAAAGCGCTCCCCGTTCACCCAGGGCGAGCACCACGCCCCACCAACTGCATACAGTCTGGAGTGGGAGTTCCACTGCTTATCAGACCGCAGCAGACCCCAAAAAATATGACGCCCCTGGATCGGCTGGAGGTAGAAAGTCAGGTAGGAGCTCTTCTTGGGAATGGGCGTGAGCTTGTAGGCGTAAAAGACCACCTCCAAATCGATGTGGATGTTGAGGAGGATTGACAGAGCGGAAAGCCCTATCAGGATCATTATCCCGTTCGCGTTCAGCTGCATCGGGTGGATCCCTGTAAGGCTGAAAAACTGGTGGACGAGAGGGGGAAGGGGGAGTCGCAGCGACTCCAAATGCTTCCTCCCCAGAACGAAGGACCCCTCGGGGGCAGAGGGGTGGAGATACCAATCGCTTGGCCCCTCGACCCTCTGCAGAGTAACCCCATCGGGGAAACAAAGTTGCCCCCTCAGTGAATCCACCTCGGTATCAACGACGGGAGACAACGATCTCTGGTTCGAGGCCATTTCCGGGATTACTAATCAAGAAATCGGAAGTTTTCAAAAAGAGAAAGAGAGGAGTTCGAAAACCCTAAGCGAGGAAATGCTAAGGAAATGCTAAGGCGTTCGAGAGAAGAGAAAACGAGAATGTTCGGAGGTTTTTGGTAAAGGGAGAAACGAATTAAAGGGGGGCCTGTTATAGAGAGCGAACCCAAGAGTCCTTCTAAGACCTAACAAGGGGGAGAAGGAACATTTGAATTTCAAAACTTGTTGAACCGCGATACGGCCTAGCATGCGTCGGCATCGGTAATCAGCGAGCGATAATGAGGGCGAGCCACGTGTAATCCCAGTACTAATGGGGGGAATGAATGATTTCCCCATTCGACGATCGCTATCCCGTCAAATAGGGAAATGGGGCAGTTGTGGGGCCCGCTTTCTGAGCATACGCCATGTGTGTATCCAGGTGACACGTAATCGAAAGATTGCCTAGAAATAAAGCACTCAGCGTGACAGTAATTGGGCCCACGCTGTCGAAGCGGGCCAAGACGGAGCCCATCCAGACCTGGGATGGGCCTGGCCCAACCAGACCCTTATGCCGACAGCTGGGGGTCAGAAGCCCCAAGGGTCTTCCGCTAGAAGGCCCTCGGGGGCAATGCATAGTTTCAGACCCAGACAAAGCATTTAATGCAATCCTGGGTAGGTGTGTGCATTAAATGCGTTTTCCTGAGAGAACGGCGGAACTGTAGTCGCCGCTCCGTGTCAGGATTCATGTTGGAGCTGGTGACAGGGAGTAGACCGTACCAATCTTAGCCCGTGATCTCGGGAGCTAGCTACGGCGCTGGAAAAGAAACCTTAGAATTGGATCCCAATTCCGGAGGTATAAATACCACACACACCGTAGCAAAAAGGCGAGCAATTCTCTCCACTCACTGCTATCCCCCTTAGAGCCGATATCTGACTTAAGCATCGAAGAGTCTTTGCAGGTACCCCCCAGGGCTCCTCCGATCCACTCAGATATTGGACACAGTCAGAAGCAGCAGAGACACGAAGACAGTTGGAAAAACCGTCCCAACACTTATAACTAGCCCTAAGTGTAGAAAATAGTTTTAAAATCGGTTACCAGTAACCAATAACTAGTAACCTAAATGGTTACTATAGTTTATAAAATAGTTTTGTTTGCTTAGATAATTAGTTATATCGTAATTTTGAAAATTACTAGTTTCAATTTAGCAACTTCTCATTTTTTATAATAACATTAATTAAAAAGTCAATAATAAGAAAAAAAAATATTTTCCTCATTTCTTAAAACTTAAAAGGGAAAAAAAAATACAACCTCATGTTCTTAAGAAGGAAAAAAAGTAGGTCTTTCTATCCCTAAAACAAAAAAGCGGAAAAATAAAAAGGAAAAAAAAAAAAAAAAACTCAAATTAAAAAAAAGAAATGAAAAAAAAAAATGCAAGGTGTGGGGATTCATACAGTAACATGAAAGAGGGAATAACATTAACCAGTGCTCAACCCCTAGACCAACCTATTTTATTATGTATTATGTTTAGTAATGTATAATGTACTCCGTGTTTTTCACTTTCTTCTGCAAAACTGATAGCCGCGTCCCGTATGTAAAACTGAAATATTTGAGAGCACCATATATTTGTAATTATTTTTTCTTTTTACCGTAAAACCGTTAAAACCCTAATAATATTCTCTGAGGATCCCGTTTCTATTAAAAATAATAATAATAATAATAATAATAATATGTGTGACACACGGTAGCTTATCTGAAGCGAACAATAGGAAATCGTGGCTCAATCCCCTAAAACCCTCTTCTTGGCTTTGAAGTTGAACTGAACTCGTAGAAATCGGTGCATCAGTATCTTATCTGCCATGGCGGTTTTGTATCAGAACTCTGATACAGCTGTCTGTTTCTTCTGAAAAAGCTCTTGAGCTTTTCTCAATCAGCAATGGCGACCCTTTATTCCTCTCACTTGATATCTTCTTCTTCTCATCTCCAAATCTCTCCGAGAATAATGGCACTTAAGACCCCTCGCCCTTTTCTGCAGGGTCTCAAGGTAAACCCGGTAATTCCATCTTATCTTATTCAATCTTTCCTGGTATTTCATTCTTTTAATTCTTGTCATATATGCACAAATTTAATGGTGTTTTCTTATACAGGGTTTTAATTGTACGGTCTACATTATTATTATTATTATTATTATTATTATTATTATTATTATTATTATTGTTGTTGTTGTTGTTGTTGCCTTCTTTTTCTTTCAAAGAAATGTTTCTCGCTGTAGAAGTCTTTAGCTACCCGGAAAAGCTTAACCTTCATTAGTGGGTTAGTTTCAATGTTAAATCAGGATTACTCTGAGTGGGAATGGGTCGACTTTTATAGCTGACACATTTTTTGAGCTACTAATCCATAATGAAAAGAATTGTAATGTGTAAGGTTTTGGAAAGGAAGCAGAAGGAATAAGACAAGGAGGCCTGTTTACTAATCCATAAAGGAAATGAGTGGAACGGGAATGGAGGGGAATATGAAAATTGAGTTGTGTAACTAATTGGTACGTAAAGACATAAAATGGAAAGCCATTTTCCTTTCCTCGTTACTTTCTCTCTTCATCACGGATTAGTAGACATGCCCTGAGGATTGTGTTTTTCTTTTCTAATTCTACTGATTACGTGAGCCAAATTTGTTTACGAATTTTGTAAATAAACGTATGGAGGAAAGACACTTTCTGTATTTTGTTTCTCATTACAGCCCATTATGGATTAATAAATGTTGCATTAGTTTACTAATGTGTTAAGACTATCTGCCAACCGAGTACCAGCTACATTGTTTATGACTGCTAATGTATGATGTGTTTCTTAAGAAATTAATGACCATATGAACTAGTTGAGTGAATTTTGATTTAGTAAACTGTAATATGACAATTTTGTCACTCTTATTTTGCTTCTCTGCGCATTGAGTTCTCTTTTGGTTGTAGCTGGGATCATCGCGATGTATTGAAGGATGTGGCTGCAGTTTTAGTTTCAAAACATACGGAGTACTTCCAAATCGTACGCCTGCCCCAAAGATATTTTGTTCAATAAATATGACTGCAGGGCAGTCAGATGATTCTGGGAAGACAAGGTTTGATCAGTTGATGGAGAAGGCAAGGAAATTGTGGGAAAGTTCTCCTCAGCCAGTGAAGAGCTTCCCTTGGAACAGAGCATTTGACAACTTCATTCAACTTACTATTGACCTCATCTTGGCAGTCGTCAAATACTTATCTGTGCCTTTACTTGCAGTGTCCTCCCTTAGTGAGATGTCTTACTGTGCTCATGAAAGGAAGCTGAAACTTGTCCCTTTTCCATTATTCATCGGAATCACTGTTGCTGGTGTCCTGAATCAGGCAGCCTTGGAAGTTTCTCCACTTCTCAAGGTAAGCTGTTTACTAAGAAGCATGAATCTGTTCAGTTAATTCCGAATTTTAGTTGCCCAGAATTGTCTGTTGACAACATCTAGTGACATTTGTCCACATTCAGATCAAAATGGCATCATCAAATACGTGGTGGTCTAGACTTCATCTATACATGTGGCAGAAAGATTTTTTTTTTTTTTTTTTGAAATCGTGGCAGAAGGATTTTAAATATAGCACTGATTGCATATTTTAGATGTAAATGGTGGAGGCATTTCCTTTCTGGTTCTGCTCTATTTGATGGATTTTACATTTCACGTGGAAGATCTTTAAAATTGTTAGTTCATGACTTTTCTATGAACTTATTCACATTTACCATAATTTGTAATCAATAGGAGAGCAAAGCAGTTGGAGGATTGCCTCATTTCATAGAATTAGGTTCCTTTCAGTTGCCTATTCTTTTTCAGTTCATTTTATCAAAAACTATTCATAAATGGAGAAAGTACTGTAGATTTATATTAATTGTTATAGCTGGTGTTGGCTTGATTACAGGATGCAGAAGTTCCTTGGCATCTGATTTGCGTGGCTATTTTCTTCACCTTGCTCAAGTTACCAGGCCCATACTACCCATACTGGGGGCGCATATTCATCCCACATTTTGCTAATGGGGGTTTATTTAGGACTCTGTGGTTTGCATTTTTGTGGTACAGAAGACCCCAAAAGACATCGAGAGCAACATTGTCACAGGATTCAGAAAATAAATCTTAATTTTTGCAGGCTTAATATGAGCAGGTATTTCTCACTTATACTATGTAGGAGAGAGATCATCATTTTTTATTTTACTTGTAACACCATTAACCACACTGTTTACCTCCTGATAAGGTAGCTGTTCTTATCATTAACTCTGCTGTCACTTTGTAGGTCCCTGTGATATTATTGAGATTGTAGATTTGTCGTTAGGTCGGTCAATTCTCGAATGATCTTCCTTTATTGCTTTGCTTCATGGTTTTGCATCTTTATTTCAGGTAGCATTTTCTCAAATGAAGATTGTAGTGATTGAACCATTAAAGCCATGCATGTAAGAGTTAAGAGTAGGTCTGAGTAGAAGACTCGAAAACTTTGGTAGTTTCTGCTGGTTTTGATGGCGGCTATTCGTATTTGCTAAGATTAGCAATTTAATCATTTCAGTTCAAGTGCAAGGATCAAGGTCGGGGCATATATATATAGGCGTTTGTATTTTCTTGTTTGGGTACAGAATCGTTATTTCGTGATTGTAGTGCTGTTAAAAACTCGAAAGCAAAATTTTTTCGCATAAGATCATCAACACAGATCGAGTATAAGTTCAGTGTCAGTGTGCTTCTCTCCATATTGACATATTCCAGTTAGATAACTGGACCTTGTTCTTCCCCAGTTGACGTGTGACAATTTTGTAGAGCATGGTATAATATAAAACAAACAGTTCACGTAGTTCATAGAATATGATTATATAGGAACTTAAGTGGTTTCACAGGGCAAATTTGATAGGTTGAAAAGTTAGTTAATGGTTATGGTGATTTCAACGTGGGAGCTTCGCTAAAGATAGATGCGGCGGGTAAATTGATTCGAACTCCTTATGAAAGGACTTGCATGGAGTCCGCACCAATCAATCAGCGGTTGTCATCCAAAAAGAGGTTGTAGAGAAATTGAATGGCTTTATATCGAGTATCCTAAAGTTTTTAATGGCTCAGTCGGCGAACCACTCCTAGCATCCAATCAATAGCAAAAATAAAAGGATTTCTAACACTTGTGTCTATAAAAATAAAAAAGAATTACAAAAATGCAGAGGCCAGTTATTCTTTTTTCAATTCCGATACCGATTTATCAAAAAAATATCACTTTTTAAATGTTCTTAGAAAAATATCATTTTAAAATAGTTATTAGTTACCAATTTATGAAAACTGGTTACCAGACCAGTTATATTCCAGTTATAAATAATACATTTGGTTACTAGTTACTAGTATTTTAAAACTGGTGACTAGTTACTATTTTTAAAAATGACATTTTTTTAAATATCTTCTTAAAAATGACATTTTGTAATAAAAACTGTGCCGGATCTTAAAAAACAAAGCCTACCGTATTTTTCTAATTTTTTCCTAAAAATATCGTATAAAGCCTAATTTTCACAAAATAAAATACAAATATCCCATCTAAGTTATTTTGTTTAGTAGTGTGCAGTAAAGTTATTCAATAAAAAAGAAAATGATTATAATACATTAGAAAAGTCGAACTTAAGAAATCCAAAGAGACCTAGCGTGGTCGCCGAGCATTAAAGTTTAAACAAAACATGGCGAAGAAGTCCCTAGTTCGAGCCCATATGTTAACAATCAGATGTTCTTTTGTAGTAGTATTAACTGGCCAAGCCCACATTTAATCTCGGGGAAATTATGGGGAGTATGATTATTTTGCCCTATTTTTACTTTTCTATGAGTGATTTTCAAAATTTTCTTTCTAGGAGTCCTAGACAAACCAAAAGACCAAAATACCCTCCCAGCCAAAATCACCCAACGCCAAACTCTTCTTTGCCAATCCAAACCTAAATATCCTCATTCTCCTCTAATAGCTACCTAAGCCGCCGAGCTTAGCCCGATCAGTCGACCCTCCCAAGCTGACCAAGCCCAACCCACCTCCACCTCCTCCGACACTTCTTCCTCCCTACCACCCTCGCAAACTCGCCTAGTCGACTTGGTCCCAAAGGCCACCAACTAAGCCAACCTCCACTGCCCCTAAGGCCTCAATTTCGGCCACTAGCTTGAGCAACCCCTCCTACATCTTCGGCTCTAGTTACATGCTTTTCACCGACACATCCATCTCCAGTCGTATATATCTCAGCTCAAGCTCGAGCGACTACCAAGAACTTCCTCGCAAAGATGTACAACTCGTCGTCGTCAACTTCGTTGTGGCAGTGCGAGCTTCAAGGCAAGGATGTCATGGTGTTCCAGTACAAGTTTCGAAGGAAAAAGGTCTACCTACCTTTTATTTCGCTGGTTTTTAACTCTTTGTTATGCTTTGCCTATCTTTTGCTTGATAAATTACATGAATGGAGTTTTTTTTTTCGTAGTTCTGTAATGGCTTCCATGTATTTGATGAATTGCCTAAATGAAGTTGTTATTAGTTGATGGCCCCCTCTTTGTGTTAAGAATTAAATATTTTAGTATGTAATAATCAATGAGTGGAATGCTGTATGTTTTTGGAATAATTTTGGACTAAATTTGTGACTACAAATGGATTTTGGGACAGATTTTTATGTGTGCTAGATTGATTTGTGACAATGACACTTTTCTGTATTGTGGATCGTCACAAATTGTACACGAAGAATGGAGATCAAGATGAAGGAATACTGTTATGTGTTTTTGGAATAATTTTGGACTGAGTTTATAATTACAAATAGATTTTGGGACTGATTTTTATGTGTGCTACATTAATTTGTGACAATAACAGTTTTCTGTGTGTTGGATAGGATAAATTGTGACAATTTTTGTAAGACAGACATAAATTTTGTGACTAGCAGTCACAAATCAAGTTTACATTGTATAAAATTATGACTGTCATAAGTTATATATATTGGTATCACATATATATAAAGCCATTCAATTTGTTATCCAATGTGAATGCTTATTTTGCTTTTGTAAGATATGCACAAAATTTGTGACTATTAGTCACAAATCAGGGTTACATGACACAAAATTATGACTGTCATGAATTATGTGACTATTGGTATCACATATATTGATTATTAATAGAGAAAATATCATGATTTTTCTTGTAAAATTAGATTTGTATTAGACAAATATTATTAAGCTATTGTTAACCAATATGGAATACTTATGTTCTTTTTGTAAAGTTTGCGCAAATTTTATAACTAGAAGTCACAAATCACGATAATATGTCAATTTTGTATAAATTACGGTAACCTAATTTCATAATGTTCGTAACGATATAAAACATACGGTAATCTTTAGTCTCAAAATTGTGACCACGAGTCAAAAATCGTTACTACTTCGAAGTTAGTGATAACGAGAAATAAATTTTCCTTAAAAAAAACAATGGAAAACAAAATTGAGATCACAAGCTGTCATAAAATTGTGACAAGTAGTCACATAATTTGGTATCACATAAGGGCATTTTCGGAATAAGTATTTTTTCTCTCTCCAAAAGCCGCTAAAAATGTAACTATTTTGCTCTTAGAGAAGAAATTCTACAAAACACTCACAGAAAAGTAAAATAGAGGCAAAACACTCCTTATGTGGAGATAAAGAAGAATGTGTAATGTTATGTATTTTTGGAATAATTTTGGACTGAGTTTGTTATTAGAAATAGATTTTGGAACTGATTTTTGTGTGTGTTAGATTGATTTGTGGCAATGATAGTTTTCTGTGTATTGGATTATCATAAATTGTGACTTTAAATTATAGGACAAATTGTGATAATTTTTGTAAGACAGACATAAATTTTGTGATTAGTAGTCACAAATCAGGTTTACATTGTATAAAATTATGACTGTCATAACTTATGTATGTTGGAATCACATATATATAAAGCCATTTAATTTATTATCCAATGTGAATACTTATTTTGCTTTTGTAAGACATGCACAAAATTTGTGACTATTAGTCACAAATCAGGGTTACATGACACAAAATTATGACTGTCATGAATTATGTGACTATTGATATCACATACATTGACTACTAATAGATAAAATCTCATGGTTTTTCTTATAAAATTAGATTTATATTAGACAAATGTTACTAAGCTATTGTTGGCCAATATGGAATACTTATATTCCTTTTGTAAAGTTTGCGCAAATTTTATTACTAGAAGTCACAAATTGCGATAACATGTCAATCTTATATAAATTACGGTAACATAATTTCATAATGTTCATAACGATGTAAAACATACTGCGACCTTGAGTCTCAAAATTGTGACCACAAGTCAAAAGTCGTGACTACTTCGAAGTTAGTGACAACGGAAAACAAATTTTCCTTAAAAAAATAATGGAAAATAAAATTGAGATCACAAGCTGTCATAAAATTGTGACAGGTGGTCACACAATTTAGTATCACATAAAGACATTTTTGGAATGAGCATTTTTTCTCTCTCCAAAAGCCGCTAGAAATGTAATTTTTTGCTCTTAGAGAAGAAATTCTGAAAAACACTCCTAGAAAAGTAAAATAAAGGCAAAACACTCCTTATGTGGAGATCAAGAAGAATGTATAATATTATATATTTTTGGAATACTTTTGGACTGAATTTGTGACTACAAATAGATTTTGGGACTGATTTTTATGTGTGTTGGATTGATTTGTGACAATAATAGTTTTACGTGTGTTGGATCGTCATAAATTGTGACTTTAAATTATAGGACAAATTGTGACAATTTTTGTAAGACAGGCACAAATTCTGTAATTAGCAGTCACAAATCAGGTTTATATTGTATAAAATTATGACCGTCATGAATTATGTATGTTGGTATCACGTATATATAAAGCCATTGAATTTGTTATCCAATGTGAATACTTATTTTGTTTTTGTAAGATACGCACAAAATAGTCACAAATCAAGGTTACATGGCACAAAATTATGACTGTCATGAATTATGCAACTGTTGGTATCACATACATTGACTACTAATAGAGAAAATATCATAGTTTTTTTTGTAAAATTATATTTGTATTAGACAAATATTACTAAGCCATTATTAGCCAATATGGAATACTGATCTTTCTTTTGTAAAGTTTGTGCAAATTTTATGACTAGGAGTCACAAATCATGATAACATGTCAATCTTATACAAATTACGATAACATAATCTCCCAATGTTCGTAACAATGTAAAATATACTGCGACCTTGAGTCTCAAAATTGTGACCACGAGTCCAAATCGTGACTAATTCGAAGTTAGTAATAATGGAAAACAAATTTTCCTTAAAAAAAACAGTGGAAAACAAATTGAGATCACAAGCTATCATAAAATTGTGACAGGTAGTCATACAATTTGGTATCACATAAGGACATTTTCAGAATGAGTATTTTTTCTCTCTCCAAAAGCTGCTAGAAATGTAATTTTTTGCTCTTAGAGAAGAAATTCTAAAAAACACTCCTAGAAAAGTAAAATAGAGGCAAAACACTCATAGTTCTCCTAATTTCCCTTAATCTCGATCTATTCGTATTTCGTGCCATGCCATGTTTGACCTGTAACATATTAGTGCCCATACTTATTTTTTTATATTATTTTTTGTCGTGCACGTGCTTTATCATGTCTATTTTTAATATTATTCTTTTTTGTGACTAATCGTGCTTGTTTTTATATTATTTGTTTGGTACCTAATCGTGTACGTTATTGTGCTAGTTGCTCCTTTTTTCCTCTCAAATTTAGATATTATTCATAGATACTTATTTCTAAATGATAGTAAAAATATTAGTTGTTAGTGTCTAATATAAGAAAAATTATTTGAGAAATTGAAATAAATATTTATATAAAAATAATTCTTTTTTTTAGGGAAATTTTTTTTCCAACTTGAAATATTATAATTTTCAAGTATATTTGAAAAATTAAAATTTAAATTTAAATTTCTACAATTTAAGTTTGTCCTAACTAAATTGGCACATACCTAAACTATATTAAAGTACCTAAACTATATTTGTATTTTTTTAATTTTGTTATCTTGAGTTTTTTTATATTAAAAGTGGCTTAAAGTAGGTTTTAGCCCACGACCCTAATTATTTCTGATTCTAACTATTTATACAAATTTATTAAGTTTTGAGCTTCTGTATTAACAAATTTTTATTTTATTTTTTTAAGAAAATGCTTTAATTTTATTTTTTGTTTGTTTTTTCTTTTTTTACATTTTTTAGAATTAAAACTAATTTCTTTTACATTATCTAATTTATGTAAAAAAAAATGGTTACTATTATTAATCGTGCGTGTCATGTTTACGCTCGTGCTTGTGCCATGTCAATCTGAACACAGTTACTTATCGTACCATATTGTACCCTTGCCAACCCATTTTGACACTATTACTCCAGTGATTTATCGATTAACGTTCATCTTTGTTGCTTTTCTATACACTTCTATAATTGAGAGTGGTGTTTTGAAACGATGCATTTTGCATCTTGATGGTAAAGGCTTGGGCTGATAATTAGTGTTATCGTGTCGTGTTCAGGTCGACACGATTACGATATGATACGATAACACCCCAACCTGAATATGACACAATTACTAAACGTATCAAAAACTTAAATTCGAACACGACACGATTAATACACGTATAACACGATACGACACGACACATGTAACTCGTTTAACGAATGTGTTATGCATCATATTATGATTTGTTTGACACGATTATTCAAAATTGACATGATTATTCTAATTTAACACGATTATGTACTAATTAATTCAATTTTACACATGTAAATATGTTTAGAATTAATCAAAATCACATTTAAAGCATTAAAATATCAATAAATGTATCGTATTAGTGTTGTATTGACATGACACGAAAATGATCCGTTGAATTAATCGGGTTATACGGCTCATTTTTGAGTAAAGCGGGTTGACTTAAAACTCACTCGTTTATTATATGTATTATACATGTCAACATGAAATTGATACGAAAATTAAATAGGTCACCTAAACTCTATTTATTTCGTATCGTTTTTCAATCGTAGCGTTATGTCGCGTAGATTATTGCCGGCGGCCTAAATCTGGGACTCTTGTTATACAACAAAAATTGGGATGTGATGGTTGAAACGACGTCGTGAGGAGAAGGATTAATGATGTTAATGTAAGGGAGCGAGCCCTATGTATTGTAAATGTAAATCTAAAATCTCAATTCTCAGCGCTGAAAGGTGAAGTTGGTTTCCCTCCGCTCGCTTCAACTTCATCTCTCTCTCTCTCTCTCTCTCTCTCTACACGGTGAGCCACACGCACCACCATGAAAGAAGACCAAGAAGAACATGCCCAGCAATCTCCTCCTTCAGACAATAATAATACCACCAAGCGGAAGCTCGACGACAATATCCTCCTCGCCAAGCAGAAAGCTCAAGAAATCGCCGCCAGGCTCGTCAGCAATGCTGAGTCAAAGCGCCCTCGACTCAGCGACGACGACGGCGACGCCTCCTCTGAACCCGTCCCATACTCCAACTCCAACTCCGCCTCTAACCCTCCCTTTCCCGGTATGTATTTTCAATTCCCGCCTCAAGATTTTTAGGGATTTAGCTCCTTCACACTAATTTACATTATGGGGTTATTGGACAAAAATAGTGTGTTATAGGCTAGCTAGACCTTAGCTTAGATGGACCTGAGACGTGGCTTCTTGGACTACTCTATTGTAGTCCCCTGCAATGAAAAACGTTAGTTTGCCTTGGATTAGAGTGGTCTAGTGAGTGAGCCGATGTTGCTAATTGGTCAATTAGTATATTAATTGTCATGTGTTTGGTCATTTGGCTGATTCAGATTCCGGGTTTTATTATCAGATAATGAAAGCTTATACTTGCCAAATGCTTGAAGAATCTCATTTCATTTTTTTTTATTTTAAAAAAAAAAAAGGAAGTATCAGTGTCATTTTTATCCTTATTTAGAAAATAATATTTGGGTATTGTTCACTATAAACCAAGAAAGCTTTATGCATTCATTCTATGTTTGTGCATCTTCTATGATTACTTAAACCTGCCTGTGTTGACTGCTGTTTTCTGGCGCGCTGCTTGGTTCAGTTCCTTTTGTTTCTCAAACAGGACAATATCAGGGTTCTCAAGGTGCGAGCAAGAAAATAAGTATTCCAAATGGCAAGGTACGTGATTATTATCTAGCTGCTGTGTGAACTCGTTATTAGCATGATTTTGGTGGAGTTTATTTATGTGGAATTCTGGTTCACAGGTTGGGCTGATTATTGGCAAAGGAGGGGAAACAATTAAATATTTACAAAGTCAGTCGGGAGCAAAAATTCAGATAACTAGGGACTCAGAAGCCGATCCTTATTCTCAGACAAGAGATGTGGAATTGACGGGGACATCGGAACAGATTAGTAGGGCAGAACAACTTGTTAATGATGTGATAGCACAGGTATAGTTATGCTTTGTGCATTGATATTATTATTTGATGATCCAAAAGGTTTGCTCGCTACAATTTGGTCGCAACATTGTTGGAACAGACAGATACAGGGAACTCTGCTCCATCTGCAAATTATGGAACGAACCCAATTCAACCTGGAGCAGATCAGTTTGTCATGAAAGTTCCTAACAACAAGGTAAATCTTTTGAGCCTTCTTCTCCTTTATTGATGTTTAGACTTGCAATTCAAATTCATGTTGATGGTTGTTGTAGGTAGCTTTGCTCATTGGCAAGGGGGGAGAGACTATAAGGAGTATGCAAAGCAAATCGGGAGCTCGTATTCAGGTTGTGAAAGTTTGAGGCAATAATTAAGTTTGTAGACCTTTTTCTTCATTTATTTATCATCTTGTTAAAATTGTCTCTTTCTTATTTCTTATTTATTATCTTTTTTTATTAAAGTCAACTGGTAATTATGTGACTAGAATGACTTAATATAGCAAGATAAGTGTTGCTGTTTAATTATATACCTAATTCTTTAAAAGAAACCGTGGGAGTTTATTGCACTAATGTTTAATGTACTTGCTGTTTTTTGGGCTTTTACAAGTTCTCTGACAAATGGACATTGGAACTTATGCTATATGGAGATTTAGTTGTAGATTGGAAAAAGTTATGCATGCCAATCATTCGATTTTAAACAATATGGTGGTTGAGTGATAATTTATTTTTCTTTCAGATTATACCGTTGCACCTTCCTCCTGGTGATACATCAACAGAGAGAAATGTATATATAGATGGATCCCAAGAGCAAATTGATTCAGCTAAAGAATTAATCAATGAAGTAGTCAGCGGGGTAAGTCATTGATGAGCTACTTTGATGGTGTACGGCACTATTTATTTTTTAAAATTGTTCATTCTTTTCAGTCATTTTTCGGTATTCAGCAAAGTTGTGAGACATTATTGGCAATATGGTCTAATATTTTCAGGCTAATATCATGAGTACATTACTCTTAGTTTAGCTATTGTTATCCTGATGGCTGCTCAACAATGGGAAGCAGTTTACATTTTTGCTTGCGTTTGTGGATAGAAAAGCATAAGATTGATGCAATTTTTTTTTTTTTTTCTTTACTTTAGATTTAGTGGATCATGTTTAATGATGATGTCATCTGTTTATTTGAAGTTTTCGTGTTTGATTCTTAATCGTGCTGATATGTACGAAAGAGAAAATGAAACAAACATATTGCACAGAGAACTTTAGATGCCTTAACTGAACACGTGACCATAAAGTTGTCTCCGGTTGGTTTGATAAATTTAATTACTTATGTCACCTAATTGGTAATTCCTGCAGAAACGAATAGTGAATCCCTCCGGAGCAAATAACTACATGCAGCCGGCTTACCCCCCTGCTGGAAATTGGGGTGCACCTCCAATGCAACAACAGTCTCAGTACGGCTACACACAACCTGCAAGCTATGTTCAAACTCCCGCACCTGCCTCGTACTATGGTAACTATGCTACGTCAGTACCAGGTTGGGATCAATCAAACCAATCAGCCATCTCTCACCAATCTCAGCAGAGCACTGGATATGGTTATTACGGACCACAAACTCAGGTCAGTTCAGCTCCAGCAAATCCTGGCTACAGCTACAATCAGAATCTTCATGCCAGCCATGGTTATGATCAGAGCTACAGTCAGCAGCCATCAAACTATGAACAAAACATCTCAAGTCAGGTCCCAATTCCTGATCAGCCAAATCCATACGTGAGCTCAGCTTATGGGCCACCGCCAGTATCATCACATCCAGGAACTTCTTCCTCTCAAACTACTCAGCCGTCAGTGACGTATCACAGCCAGCAGATGGGTAATCCTCAGTCTGGTTACTGGTCTTACCCAAGCAACACAGGCCAACCACCAGTGCAGCCGCATTATGATCAAACAAGTTATTACCAGACAACTTATGGAGGTGAGCAGCCTCAGGTACCTTCCCCTGCATCCCACCCGGGATATGGACATGCCGGATATCCTCATTCAGCCCCAGCACCAGCCAATTATGTCCAGGCAACTAATTCTCCTGGTCAAGCAGTGCAACAGCTAGAGGAACAACCTCAGGAACAGCAAGCAACAAACGGATTTGCACATTCTTCACTCAATGGAGCTCAGAGAGTAGCTGATGGGAATTCGGACGGAGATGCCTCAGCTCCCGTCGTGCAAGAGACTGTTGATGCTCAAAGCTGAAGTTGGAGGGGAATGAGATTGTTCTGACAATTTATATTACATTTTGTGATTCATCTTTAGTAATATTCATATACCTTGAAAAGACATTAATTGCCTTGGACTTGGAAGAGAGTGAGGATGATGATTTTTACGTGGTCAAGCCATCTTTATAGTTGAATGCTCTTGGAGTGAACTTGAGATTCGACTTGAGCTTTCGTCCAACTCTTCTCCTTTTCTCTCGAACTTAAGGGAATAATGTTAGGCCTTGAATTAAAATATTTCTTGATAGAAATGCTAGACGTATCCATCGTTTTAGTCTCTTCCTGTTGTGTTTAACCTCGCTTTCAATTGAAATGGCAGGCATCTTTAAGGTAACTGGTGTGTAGTTCCATGCTAAGACTTGCCTATTAAAAAGGCAAAAGCTGGACTAGAAAAGCAAAAGCACCTCTTTTTGTGGCGTTACTATAGGCTTGTCTGGCATAGTTTTCAGAGACTTTTAGAATTCAAAAGTTATTTTAAAAGTGTTTGGATGAAATCTCATAAAATCTTTTCGTATTTAAAAGATCTTTTTAATAAAATATAGACTCATTAACTTTTTTAAGAATATCTTTTAATACTTTTACTTCTCAAAGTAAAAGCCATCTAAGAAGCGTACGAATGGTTACTCAGTAAGGAAAGGTAGACTACAGTTATCAGGCAATTTGTGTTGTTTATTTTGTTTCTAATGTCTCTCCGCTCCTTTACAATAACCCTGGGAGTTTTCGGGTGATTCGTGTTGATATATTGTTGTATAGAAAGATGAGAGTTTTCTGGTGATTCATGTTGATATATTGTTCTATATAAAGATGAGGAAATGGTGCGAAAAAACATTCTGACACTTTCGCCTATACTAATGAAAGCACCAAAGAATCAATTTGACTAACCAAAGGCCAGAACGAATCAGTTTAGAAAGAACTAGGAGGAGCAACTACAAAAAGCTTCAACCTATGATACATTTTTTTAGTAACAGTAACACCATTTTAGGTTGCTTTGGTCACAAATAGAAGTGGGAAACAGTACATTAACGCCACGTAAAATTGCCAGAACTTGGGGGGGGAAGGTAGTAACAGAAGAAGCTAGTCATTAATAAGATAAATCAGAAGCAGAAGGACAAGCTGGAATGCTGGATTCTCAGTAACTGACTGCAACATTGCAAACCAAGGAGTCCATCACTACAATGTAAGGAAAAAAAACCCTTTACTCCCTTTTGCATATTCGAAGACTGACGCAGAAGATGCAGTAAAAATTTCAGGCTCAAGAGTCCTACGGAGGCCTAGTCTTTCCCACAATCACATTGCATACACTATTTCTCCGCTGCTGTCAATGTCCAGATCAGGATCTGTCTCCAGATCTTCCTCCATGTCATCATCAATGTCAAGGCTCCCTGTAAGATACTGATTGAGACTATTGGCGCCAGCTGCAGGTATGGTGGCCTCGGAAATTATCTGCATAATTTCATCAATGCTTTGCATTGGTTGATCGGCCTCCTCGAACTGACTGTTCATCGTATTTTCATCCACGAGATCAGCGGGAAGGTTCTTCAGAAACCACTCGTGGTTCCTGATCTCAGGAATGGTTATCCTCTGTTGCAAAGTAATACGGAATGAAACTTACATTAGAAGGTCGATCCTCCTATTTAAGACCTGAACAGTTAAGGAGAGCAACCTATTCTGCAGATAGACTAGTAGTTTATTCCTTGTATTCAACCAATCTTTATCTGTAATTTTTTCAATCTTTATCTGTAATTTTTTTTAAAACGAAAGGTGAAAAAGATCGGTGAAAGAAACCCTACCAAGGTGTTCATCTAATCCAATCCGCACTTTTTTCAGGAAATTGTATCCGATCTGCACATAATGCGGATTTCAGAAACCATATCCAATCCAATCCGCACAAAACATTTCAACCAATCAAATCCGCAAATGTGCGGATTAGATCGGTTACTTGGGCCTCGTTAATAAGCCCTTATAATTAGGCTTTATGTTATTTTTTAGTTATAAATTATTCAAATTTGAGCCTTTTATAACAATTTTAGTCACTACTCATCATTTTAGCATTTTTTTTTATTTAAAGAAAAACATATACAATCTATTAAATTCTAAAATAAGCATGCTAAACAAATAAGCAATACGACATTTATGAATTATAAAAAAAATTATGCTATATATTTTTTTAACACAATTTAAGTGCGGATTGAATTGGATTGGATTGGTTATTTTCACGGTAAAAAATATATCCGATCTGCAGAAATATGGATTTCAGAAATTCAATCCAATCCAATCTGCACGTGTGCGGATATCCACACTTTGCGGATTGGATGGGATTGGATCGTGCAGATTGGATTGGATGGTGTGAATTTTGAACACCCCTACCTACCATGCATATGCAGGAGTCATGCCATTTCAAACTAAGTAAATTTGGAAATACAGAAAAGCAACGATAATAGGCTGTATATATGAGTCACTGACCAATACTATTCAATTCGTAACATGGTGACTCAAGCATAATATAAAAATGTCACTGACCTTTGCAGGATCTGCTACGAAAATCCTTGAGATCAGATGGTGGCACTCTGGAGATATATGAACATAGTCAGGAACTGAGTACTGGACATTCAAGATTCTCTGCAATGGTACAGAAGCCAATTGAATCAAGCAATGGATTAAAACAATATATTGAGAAGTATTGAAGCTTTAAAACTTACATGTATTGTCTTGCGGAAGTTTTTAGGCTCCTCTGGGTCCTCAAATGGGTACGCACCCACCAACATCACATATAACGTCACCCCACAAGACCACACATCCGCAATCTGGTCGGAATACCACAACCCCCCCCCACAAAAAAAAAAAAAAAAAAGCAATGGATTAAAACAATATATTGAGAAGTATTGAAGCTTTAAAACTTACATGTATTGTCTTGCGGAAGTTTTTAGGCTCCTCTGGGTCCTCAAATGGGTACGCACCCACCAACATCACATATAACGTCACCCCACAAGACCACACATCCNAAAAAAAAAAAAAGAAAAGAAAAGAAAAAAGAACAAAGGTGACAAAGTATTAATCCTTCGTAAGTGTCAGGCGAAGAGGATGTCGTTTGTGCACATGCATACTATTTATTCAGGCATTCTATCCATTAAATCGGAATATCAATGCAGAAATACTTAGAACCATCAAATGTCCATTTTTCTAGCTTACCAAAAGGGAAGTGAAAAAAGAAACGTGACTACTAGTACTGCTTAAAAAAAGGATTGAACTCAATCCGACTAGTGGTGTAGCCAGGAGCCCATAACAACCTTTTTAAGGCTCATTTCTGAAAGTATCAGCAAGAGCTAGGTAGGTGCCCAAGGTCATGAATATGCGCAAGAGACTTAGTAATGATGAATAATTTTGAAAGAGATAATAATCTTTGCAAACCTAAATATATGCCTTTTAAAAGTATGTAAATTAGCTCACCAACAACGAATACATAACATGTTAGTTATAAAAATGGGGAAATAGATTGCTTCTATCAAAAGTATACTTACCTTGCCATCGTATTCTTTCTTAAGTAACACTTCAGGAGCAATATATGCAGGGGTGCCAACGGTTGATTTTGGTTGTGAATGCAGCACTGAGGACTGAGAAACAAAAATATAGCCTGAGTACATGTCATTTACGGTTGACCAAACCAGCATAAACAGAGAATGCAAATGACAAGGAAGAAAAGCAGATTAAGTGCCTTAAGTGAAGCTAATATTACAAGCAAAAGGAGACAGATAATTCCATAAAGTTGCTTCTTACCAGAAGGACATAGCAAGGAAAAGAAAATGTGTATTTTAACATGCACTTGCTTATTCACATAACTTACAATGTTTTTACATTGAAAATGCTTACTTTCAGACATAAACACGAGACTTAAATATACACACAACTCTAAAAAAATAAAGGAAAAGACTTACAAACTAATACCTTTGAGTATCCAAAATCACAAATCTTCAGACGTGGAGCTGGGCTTCCATCCAACAATGTGTTCTCCAATTTCAGATCACGATGACACACTTGCTTCATTGGAAAGTGTAGCACAAGAAAAGTCATCTTCAGGATGCATTGATAACTACAACAAAGATTCTAAAACAAAAACAAAAACAAAACAAAGAACAGTAGAAGACTTTCAAATACCATTGCATGACAGTAGCTCACTCCTGATATAAGCTGTTGGAAGAAGAAGCGTGCCTGCAGCCGAAGACAACATACATTAGAAAGAAGTGGTGGCAGCTGCTGGAAACAAAAACAATGCACAGGATAGGAACCTCATCCTCACTGAACCGCCCAGCATTGCATATCCGTTCAAATAGCTCTCCTCCAGATGCATATTCCATAACAATGGCCAGATGTGTTGGTGTTAAAATGACCTACAGTTTGTGAAAGTCTGAATTGGAAACTTTCATATAGAGGTTCATCAGATAAGATATTGAAAAAGCATACCTCTTTGAACCGGACAATGTTGGGATGCCTCAATGACCTGTGGTTTATGATTTCCCTTTGTACATTTTCGTCTATCTGTTACACGTTCGCAAGTAGGTAAATTGCTACTAACTGAAGAATGCATATAGGTTTTGACTTAAGGAGTAATCCAGATAAGATCAAGTGAAGTGTTTTAAAGTCGGTTACTGGCCTACAACAAAGGGACTGACGAGCATTCAGCAAGCAGTGTCCATTACATGCCACGTCAATATAATAGGAAATCATCAGGGCTCAGCTTCTACGTCAACACTAATATTGACGGATCACCTGACATAGTATCCTGCCTATACTGCTATATCACGAGTAATTACAACAAATATAGTGCGTAAAAGTTCTTCACTTTCAGTCCAAACTGCCATTTCAACAAATGGTGAACATAACTCTTGAGAACGATCAAGGATTTTTATTTTTCGCTTTACAAAAATAAAAATAAATTGAAGAAAAAAATTAACCATTTGAATGTCAAACAAAACCTTTGTGTATCTATAAAATCAGTTTATCACCGGTTGTTTGTCAACATTTCAATGTTCTTGCAGTCAATTAAATTGAAACCCCAATGAACTGCTCAAGTTGAAATGAGTTGAAATCTTCCTGCTACAGTACCAAAAGATGACAGGGATAGCATCACCCAAATTAGATGATGGAGTAGAAAACTTTGATATTAATCACTAGGTTAAAGTTCCTCTCTCAAGCATATCATTGAGGGCTTTCTTGTAAAGAAGTTCATGGTAATGTTTTGCTAATATCTCAGCTATAAGAACATCCTCAACTTTTTTCATCCATCCAATCACACCTAGTTTACTGAAATTTCCAATAAAACAGAAAAGAGAAAAATAAAAAGCAGGGAACTTGCAAAAGCATCAGACTGAAACATCTAAGACAACAAATAAGAAGCAACATTTCAAAATGTAATCTTTAAACTAAGTATATAGATGAAAATTAGCCGCAAAAACTAATTTTAAAGAAGCAACAAAGCCACCCACTGATGCCGTTCATGAATCAAGACAATGAAGGAAACAGACTCAAGAAAACAAAAGGTTCAATACTTATTTTGTCTACGCAGATAACTCATAAAACAGAGAGTATCCACCATCCTCCTCGA
Source organism: Trema orientale (assembly GCA_002914845.1). Taxonomy (NCBI): domain Eukaryota; kingdom Viridiplantae; phylum Streptophyta; class Magnoliopsida; order Rosales; family Cannabaceae; genus Trema; species Trema orientale. Next base: position 1,767,489 of record JXTC01000003.1, read on the forward strand.
GATAGTCTAGTCAAAAAGGGTTATTCAGAAATCACAATAACTCACAAAAATTAACCAACGTAATAAGGAAAAGCAAATGCGATTAGATAGTCATTTTCAAACCAAATATCAACAAACCAAATAAAATTTTGAGTTAAACAAAATCCAGTCAAACTTAGTGTTACAAGAGAAGGTACGAAGACCAAAATCAAAACCCATCAATCTTCTAACGGTTATAGTCCAAGAAGAGAAGCCATTATTTTACAAAACCGCGGCAAAAAGTAAACTAAACCTCAAAGCAAACCAAACTTTCAGGCACCGCTTCAAAAACCCATTAAAAACTTAAGGTAACCAAACGAACCAACTTAACAATCCATCAAAATCATCCACTTGAAGCTCAAAAACAACAAAGTACTAGCCACTAATTCATAAAGACATCAAGCCTGAAAACCCAAAACACCAACAACCCATTAAATATTTCCATAAACGAACACCAAAAATCCCCAGAAAAAGAAGAGAAGAAGCAAGTAATTTAGACACTAACCTTCTCACCTCTCTCGATATACTTAACAGCTACAAGCTCGTCAGTGTGCTTGTCCCTCATCAACCTGGCGACCCCAAAATTTCCAGACCCAATATCTCGCACAAGCTCGTATCGATCACTATCGTGCATGATCGGTATGTCCATGCCTGGCCCAACCGTGATCGCCGATCGATCCATCTATCGCTCTCTTTCTAGTCTCTTTTATAAGAAAAAAACAATGGGGGAAAAAAAAAAGAAAAAGAAAAAGAAAAGACCAACCACTCCCACCCACAAAGCTCACTTTCTCTCTCTTTCTTTCTTTCTTTCTCTCTCTCTCTATGTGACTCACACGCTCACATTATAGAGAGAGAAAGGCAAATGGGGAAGGAGGATCGAACCAGAAAATGAGGTGGCGCAATATGAACCAGTGGATTGGAGGAGAACGAAGCTGGTGGTGGGTGACGAAAAAGACGAGATTTTGAAATATGGGTTAAGGCCCGTGAAGCTTCATCCACCCTTTAACTCCATCAAAATGGACCCTTTTATTTTTACAGATTATTCTTTAAAGAGCTTTTTATATGAATTTTGCAGTTGCAGAGCCGGTGAGGCCTGACCAACCAGCTCGTGAACCCTGCCCCCTCCAACTCCAACTCCTCTCTCTCTGTCTCTCTCTCTCTAGATCTTTTTCTCTCTAGAGACTCGACTCAACACGCTTTCTCACTCTTTAAGCTTTTAAAGGTTTTCTTTCTTCTTCCCCTAACTCACTCTCTGTGAATTTTATCCGAAACTTTTTGGGAACTTGGAGTTGCAGATATTTATGTAAAGAAAAACGAAAATAAATTGAAAAAGAAAAATGATGACAAGTTGACTCCGTACTGTTACGATTGTCGATTTTGACCGTTCGTGTGAGTGAGTTTGCCTCCTGGTCTCACCATCGACGGTGGGAAATGAATACTCGCGCTAGATGCGAGTGGTGAAAGCTTAACTCGTTTTTTTTTAATTTCTAATCCACTGACCATTCTCAACTCAACTCTGTTCTGTTCTATTATTGTCTCAAATTCCGTGATTTCAGTCCTCAAATGACATAAATAACCCTACGCATCATAAGTTTATAACATTTTGCTAATTTTGTGTGCGCGCGCTTTTTGGTTCTATTCCATTACGTAGAAAGATTTGTGGTACCGAAGGATACTAAGTGACCATTTAGTCTGTGAATTAATTAAGGAGACGGCTATAGTAGGAGCGCCCTTACGTAAGACCCTGTTTATATACTTTTTGATGGGAATTTGTAGAGAATCTGTTTATACACAGATTTCCATCAAACGGTGTATAGACAGGGCCTTACGTAGGGACGCTTCTACTGTAAACTCGCCCATTAATTAATTGTCTAAAAAACTCTGTAAATTAACAATTAGTGACAACAATGTCTTTTCCGTCCAAAACAGTTAACGCTATTAAAAATTGAATGGAAGAAAAAGTGTACAACATGCAGTCAAAAACAAATTCTCTTTCTTCTAATGTGCAAGCAAGTTTGTAAGCTTTGAGAATATTTTTTTATTTTTTTCTGAAAATTCTTAATTTTAATTAAAAGGAACTTTATTGTCGTTAATTAGTTAATTCAACAATCTTATGTTCATTATTATATTGTTATTTTTCCCTACTTTCCACTATAAACGTCTTGCCGTGGATTTTTATTTTTATTTTTCCCGGGATCTTCTTGAAAATGGGAAGATCTAGGATAGGCGGCCAACCTCTTGGAGAGAGCGATGAGCATGGTCCAGGTGGGTAGGGATGCAGCTCTGTGGACCGCTCAAAGTAAACGAGTAATTTAATTTAAGAGAAACTCATATAGTAAGCAAAACCCACCAAATAAATTTGGTATGTTAATCTCCACATCTGTAACTCTTTATTTTTTAGTAGAAGTAAGAGCATTAAACTATAGCACTAATTAATTAAATTCTTTTTTTTTTTGCTCCCTTTTTCTGTTTTATGTACTTCAGTTTGATATTTCTTCATTATACCTTTTATTTTCTTTATTGTTTGAATAATTGCATATTTATTTTGACTGTTTATAACTTGTAATAAATTTATGCACTTTCTAGGTCAAACATCAATTTTGATCATTGTATTTATCAAAAAAAAAAAAAAGCACTACTACACATTTTTTTTAAAATTTAATTTCTTCATTTTGATAAAACTCATAGGAATTGAATAAAAGAAATAGAGTGATTGGATTATCTAGTTATAACAACCAAGAGTTTGATAACGTAATAAGCCCATTCGTCAGCATACAAGAAGCTGTTGGCTCAAGCTGAGACCACTATGGTACTCGGCGTAAATGGGCAGTTTAATTTAAGAGAAATTCATATAGTAAGCAAAAGTCATCCAGATAAACTTGGTATGTCACTCGTAACTCTTTATTATTATTATTTTTTAAGTAAAAATAGGAGTATTAAGCTATAACACTAATTAATTAAATTCCGTGTTTTTTTTCTCTTTCTCTGTTTTATGTACTTCAGTTTGATACTTTTAAGCTTCATTGTGCTCTTTAGTATATTTATTTTTTAAGAAATTAAGATGATATGAAATGCTTAATCATCTTTGAAGCAAGTTAAATACTTGTTTCATTCAGGAACTACATTGATTTACAACATGTCTCGTATTAGAATCTCCTGAACTTTATTGGAAGAAAGTTACTTTTATTAAACCGAGTTCAACATTCTATTCAATTTATTTAATAGCTATGACCATTTGAAAATAATTTATTATAGTGGTCTCAATCTTTTGACGAACATATTTTGAAACTTCCAGTGATGTCCTTGTCCCGTTTGGCTGAGTTTTTTGTGATAGTGATTTCTAATAATTGTATGTATTTTGTAGCAAAGAACGATGCCATATGTAAGTATTTAGATGGGTGGGAATTGGTTTCCCTAAGTTAGAGGGAAGCTTGATTAACCAGGCTGGTACGCGTGGCATTTTTGGGTATTCCTTCACTTCAAATCCTAGGACATCTTACATACCAAGATCTCTGTAATTATGTTTATTAATTTGTAATAATAAGTAAATGTAAGGATAAAGTTCCCACAGCTAGCTTACCAGCTTGTCCATTTAATACAAACCTAAGATATAAACGGCCACTTCAAGTGACATGCATGTATTTAAATCACCAAGTTTTGTTTTCTTTTTCCTTGTAATGTTGAAGAAATATATAGTTTGGGTAAGAATTATAGAATTGTTTTAATTAGTAAACAGAAGTTTTGTTTATGCTAGCTACTGACTATTCCAAAGTTAATAAATAAATTAATAATTAAAATACACTAGTAGACCACCGTCACCGTTTTTCTATTACTTTATCAATCAAATTCGTGAGTTTATTTTTTTATTTTTATTTTTTTTCCTCTCTACTGAAGGAAGATTTTATTGAACAAAAACAAGAAACAAGGAGTCCGAGGGGAAAGCACAATCACCCTCAAAGTTAAGAAATAAAATCCTACTCACGGTCTGAAAAGATTTAAGACGGCACATCAGTAATAAAAAAATTTCCAAAAGAAAGAGTCGAGGTGGCCCAAGCTGCTGTGTTATGTACTACAAAATTATTTCTCCTATGAATAAAAGACAACTGGGAGAACTCAAAGTGATTAAGCAACAACTTTCTTTGAGACGCTATATCTTTAATCTCCCAATGACAGTCTTCATCATTCTCTTCAAAACCTTTTATAGCATTCTTACAGTCACTCTCCACCTCTATAGATGTCCAATTGTTTATAATAGCGTAGTTGAGAGCCACCAAAATGGCTTTAACTTCAGCTACCAAAGGGTTGATTGCATAACATTTTTTAGTTATTATACTCAGCACTGAACCATTAGAGTCTCTAGCTATTATTGCAACAGTAGAGTAATCTTCTCGAACAGCTGTATCTACATTGAGTTTGATACATGGATATGGAGGAGGTTACCAACCGCCATGCCCAATGTCTAGCAGCGTCTTCATGGGGCACATAATCTAGGAAGAAAAGTTATAACTCCCAAGAATCCTTCTCACTAGTTGATCCAAATCTGATTTAGGTATATTATGAACAATAGAAGTTCGTTCTAGCCAAATCCCCTCAATGTAGATAGAGGCAAACAATATAATATTATCATAGTCAATCAAAGGTCCCAATATATGATTATCTGATAAAAGTAAAGCAGCAATATCTGCTATAGAGCTGACCTGGAAATGATCCACTCGAATNAGAGTCTCTAGCTATTATTGCAACAGTAGAGTAATCTTCTCGAACAGCTGTATCTACATTGAGTTTGATACATGGATATGGAGGAGGTTGCCAACCGTCATGCCCAATGTCCTGCAGCGTCTTCATGGGGCACATAATCTAGGAAGAAAAGTTATAACTCTCAAGAATCCTTCTCACTAGTTGATCCAAATCTGATTTAGGTATATTATGAACAATAGAATTTCGTTCTAGCCAAATCCCCTCAATGTAGATAGAGGCAAACAATATAATATTGTCATAGTCAATCAAAGGTCCCAATATATGATTATCTGATAAAAGTAAAGCAGCAATATCTGCTATAGAGCTGACCTGGAAATGATCCACTCGAATATCCCACCTGGATGAAAACCACAGTTGCTTGGATAACTCACAAGACCAAAAGAGATGGTAGATGGTTTCTTCATGCTGATCACATATTGGACATAAAGTAGTTTCAGTATCGAACATTGAAGCAAGCATAGACTGCACTGGTAGCACATTGACAAGGATTCTCCATAAAAAAAGTTTGTGTCTGGGGTGAATCTTAGCCTTTCAGAGATTCTGCCAACAAACCGGAGGTATTTTTATCAGGTGCAAAGACAATTTTCTTTGTTGTAAGGTTCGATAAGCCGACTTGAGAGAAAACTCCCCGTTTGTCGAAGGAACCCAAATCCACCCAGTAGATCCGGCAGTAGTTGGTGTAGGAGTCTTCCGAATTGCTTTTATCGAAGCAGGGCTGAATAGGGCATTTAGTTTCAATAGGTCCCAACTACCATTACCTCCCACAAGATCGGCCACGTTCAGATCAGGATAGGTTTTCATGTTATCTTTATGTTGTGGCTTGTAGCCTTCGAGAAATGGCACCCAAGGATTCCTCCAAATATTGATGGATCGACCATTCCCAATCTTTTTGCATGCTCCCTGACGGATGATATCTCTGGTAGCTAAAATTGATTTCCAAGTCCAGGAGTTCGAAGGCTTAGCTTGAATAGAGAAGAAATCTTCCTTTTTTAGGTATTTAGCTTTAACTAGGGAAGACCAAATAGAGTTTGTTCCTTTTAGAAGATGCCAATCCTATTTTACCAGGAAGCATATGTTAATCTCATATATCTAATGGATGCCTAGGCCTCCCAAGATTTTAGGTAAACACAAAGAGTCCCAAGACTTCAGATAAAGATTCCTATTTTCTGAGGAAAATACCCACCAGAAATCACGAATCATAGCATCAATAGTTGTAAAGATTTTTTTAGGCACTGGGATCGTCATAAGAGTATAAGACGGCATGGCCATAGCTACAGATTTAGCTAACACAGATCTACTTGCTCGAGAAAGAATGTGACCTTTCCATCTAGCTAATTGGGTCTGAACCTTATTACAGATAAAGTGCAGGTCTTTCATTTTGGAGGACGAAAAAAATCAGAGGGAGGCCCAAGTACTTTTTCGGTGCTTGAATCCTTTTAAAACGGAGAAAAGATGCCACCTCTCATAGATTTCTGCCAGAGAATTTTTTGCTAAAATGAATAATGGACTTCAGCTCATTGACCTTTTGTCCAGACCATTCGCAATATTTCAATAAGTAGTTCTGAAAGTAGCTTCTCTCAAGTTTGCTCTACCGAAAAAGAGAAGATCATCCATGAAAAGAAGACGATTAAAGCTCGGACCTCCTCTAGTGATTTTTATTCCATGAATTCTATCATTAGCTTTAGCCCAGAAAAGCAAACGGGATAAGATCTCATCATACAAAATAAACAAGAAAGGTGACATAGGATCCCCTTGGCATAAGCCTCACTCTGGAAATATCTTACTAGTGGCACTACTATTAAGGAGAATAGTAGATGTCTGAGTAGACAAACATTCAAGTACCCATTGAATGAAGAGAGGAGGAAACCCAAAATTGGTAAGAACAATTTGAATTAAATCCTATTCTAAGCGATCATAAGTCTTTTTCATATCAAGTTTGAGCAGCATGAGACCGTTGGTGTACCGGTTTTTCCTCATAGTATGTAAGATCTCCTGTACCACCATAGAATTGTAAGCAATAGAATGACCTTTGACAAAAGCACTCTATGTCGGAGATATGATAGATGGTAGAAGCGGTTTCATTCTATTGGCCAAGATCTTGGATATGACTTTGTAGGTTGTGTTACACAAGCTAATAGGTCGATAATCATCAAATTTATAAGGTTGCTCCACTTTAGGAATCATGACAATATGAGAATCATTCAAAGTGGGTAAGAGCTTCCCTGAAATGAAAAAAATCCCATACTGATGCATATAAGTCAGAATGAATAGTAGACCAGTAAGCTTGGTAGAACAAACCTAGAAGGTCGTCAGGTCCTGGTGCCTTATTAGGGTCAATTTCAAACAGAGCCCCCTTAATCTCCTCTTCAGATGGGATTTTAGTTAAAGAATCCTTTATGTCAATCAAGAAAGTATCTTAGACCAAACCTTCGAGGTCAAAGGGATACACAGTTCCAGTAGATGAGAAAAGATTCTGGTATTTCTGGCAGGTAGCATTTCTAGTATCTTCCCTGTTATCTAACCAGGTTCTATTACCATCTTTATTAACTATCTCCCTCCACCCCAATTTAATTCATAAGTTTAGTTAGTTCCTTATAGGCTCGCACTTTGGGTGAATAAAGTAAGGCTTGAACTTAAGTTTGCATCAAGTTTTTTATTTGGACATAGATATCTAGGAAACTGTAAGAATCTAACTAAAATGGGATCAAAAGGACTGGTGAAACACGAGAGAAGAAACAACGAGAGAGGTTGACGTTTAATAGAAAAGATACGTTGCAACTATGGGAGTGAATTGAAATGTGTACAAAACACTAGTAATAATGTAGTATAGATCAAAAGTTGAGCTGAGTTTTGGGATATATAAGAAACAATATATATTTTTTTATTTTGTTTTACCACACATCGGTTTAGGTTAGGTTTTCACTACATATTAAACATCCCAAATTGAGACTAATAATCTAATGCAATGGTCAATGAGCTATCGGTTTTTTAGCGAGTTATTTTGGGTGATTCACTTTGGTTTTCAAGTAATTTTTCTCGCCTACTTTATATTATATCTTTAATTAAAGATTGGTAAATTCAATTAATAGGGCGATTGCCTATCACTTAATAGGTGATTTGGGCAAATGTTGAAGTTATTGATTGCTTGTCACTTAATAGGTGATTTCGGCAAGTGTTGGAATTATTGATATAAGGGTTATTGATATTTTTATATATTCCTTACATTTTGAGTGTTTGTTTAGTTTATACCTTATATTTCGATAATTATCAATATTGATCTTCAAATTAATAATTTATAATACATTTACTCTCTGAGTTAAATATAAATGTTGACCATTGAATTTACCAAAACTCTTTTAAACTTCAAAAATATATATTTGAAAAATAATTTAAATTTAAAACTAACTAAAATTAATAGCTAAAATAAGAAATGCATTAAAAAAAAGACTTATGTTAGAAAAATGTGAAAACCTAATTTTTTTTAAAAATATTCGTTAATAGAGTTATTAATTTTAAATAAACTTTAAATTTGAATTATTTTTTAAAATATATGTCTAAAGTTTTTAAGTGTGTTTTAGTAAATTCAATGATTGAAATTGGTGTTTGACTCATATAGTATAAATTTTCTACAAATTTTAATTTTAAAGGTCAATGTTAATAATAACCAAAACATATAGTATGAACCTAACAAATAGCCAAAATGACTCTGATACAATGGTGACTCAAGTGTTTAAACTTTTATGTTTTTAAAGAAAATATTGGCTCCACAATTCAATTGCACACGCAACACACCTCCCTTTGAGGCCTATGTTTGTACACTAGTGTACAGAGGATTTTAGTAAAATAGCTGAATCATTGACCCACTAAAACAAATATCCATTTTTTCAAAATTTTCAGCAAAATAATTTGGTATATCAGTTGATAGCCCGATATATCCAACGTAAACTAAAATTAGATGTACTCAGTATAAAAACTAATATACTTAGTACATATTGAATTCAATATATCATATATACTTGTTGCAATTGATATATTGAGTCATTTAGTTAAAAGAGGTAAAAATAATTTTAAAAAATGAAAATTTACTAAAATGGTGTAAAATCCATAAAAAGAAGAAATTAGGCCCAATAGCAATTTAGAGAGTGAGTAAAATCGTAACATTTTTTAAGGGACTTATAGCAAAATGACTGGATTTTGAGCTCATTTTAAGTAAATGTCTATTTTTAAATCTGTGGCAAAATGAACAGTATATTACTAGATATGTTATACCCAATATAAAAACTAATATATTCACTATGTGAACTAAAACTGGTATATAAATAGATATATCAAGTATAAAAATACATATACTCGGGCAGTTAGTTATAAAAAAAGAAAAATAGACATTATCAAAACGAAATATAAAAAAGACACTCACCATGGATTCTCATTTTCTTTTTTCTTTTTTGTTTAAAGTCTTTCGTTTGTCGCTATTTTTATTGTAAATTATAAATCATCCCATAATTTTCCCAAACTGGTAGAAGTTTTATCTACTAACTGGTTGAGTTTTTTCAACTGATTGATTGATGTTTTGTCTATTTAGTTGAGGTTTGACTAATAATTGCTTGAATTTTGTCAATTTGACTGGTTGAGTTTTATTAACTAACAGGTTGAGATTTAAAATAATAGTAGGGGTATTTTGGTAAATATAAAAAACGCTTATAGTTCTAAGCATATTTATAAAACTGCTACATAATAAACATTGAGTTTTAGAACTCTTATTTAAAAGAACTCAATCTAAAGGGGACTTCTTACAAAAATCTAGGCCCAGATTCCAAAAACTTGAAAAATCCTGGATACGGGCTAAACTGTCTAAAAAACTCGAAGTGATCTAGAAAAATATTATTTTTTAAAAGTTTATTTATCACTTTTCAAAAATATTTAGAAAACTAACATTTTTAAAACTTTGTATTTTTCAGAGGTAGTCGAGGTAACCTGTCTAGTTTCTTGGGAGTAACAAATCGCGTTGCTTAAGATAACTAGTTTGATCACCTCAAGTATTCTATCAATTGGTAAAAAGTGATGTTCTAAATATTTTCAAAAGTAGTATTTTTCTGAATAAATCTTGAATTTTTCAAAGAATTTAAAATATGGATTTTTCATTTTAAAAAAAAGTATTTTGCAATATAAAATCAAAATTTCCTCCATTTAATAGCGTCAAAACGAGCCAGGATGGGTAAGACACAAAGACAAGTTGGTATAGCACGAAACGACAAGATTACTAACGTGCCTGATATAACACAATATGATAAGTACCAATATTCGGGCACAGACACGATACATGGTATAACAAGCATGGATAATAGGCAAGACATACATGATTAAGAATAAAAAAAAGAAAATTAGGTGGATGACCAATTTTTTAAATGGTTTAAGTAGATGTTTATGTTTTAAAAGTTATAATTAAGTATCCATTTTTTTAAAAACTTCGGTTATAGAATATATTGTATTTTCATTTTTGTCATTAAGTGAGTTGAATATTTAGCTATAAATTTTTGAGCTTGGTCATATACTAAGTTTTGAGCCAAAAAATGATCAAATAGCTAGTCAGCCCCAATAAAAACTAGTTTGTATAAAAGCCTGAGTATTTATAAGAAATGACCTTTTTTTAAGATCAATTGAAAAAATGACCGTTTGTTACACCTATTTAAAAAATGAACTTTTCATAATTTTATTTTGATAAATGACCATTTTGTAGTTGTTCTATTTAAGTAAATCAACTTTATAAAAAATAAATCAGTTTTCAAAAAATAAATGAATATATTTTGATAGGTTGAACTGAAAAAAAAATACCCCAAAGTTTAAGTGTTCTACAATTTAAACCACGAAATTTGGACTCCGCAAAATAACACCATGAGATTAAGAATTTCTAAAAATTAATATTTGGATTGACTTTTTGACTAATTTTGGTAACGAAAAAGATAATAATATTCTCCATTAAAACTACATTAGTCCTTATTAATTTTGAAGATATTATTGTCTTTTACCAATTAAAGTTATTCAAAAAGTCAACTCATGGTATTATTTTTCAAAAATTATTAATATCAAAGTATTATTTTACAGAGTCTAAATTTCAAAGTTTAAATTGCAGAACACTCAAACCTCAATATATTTTTTTTTGTAGTTGATCCTGTTTTGATATACTAAATATGAAAAGGGTCATTTGAAAAACGGCCATTTTGCAAACTGTGATTCAAAATTGACTCAAAATTCGGCCATTTGGCTGAAAGCCTTTCTAGCCTTACCCCAAGATCATATAGTACTTGGGCCAGGCCCGGTTCCATTATGGGCTCGGTCTGTTTGCCGCAGTAAAACGACGTACAAAAAAAATTAAAAAGCAAAAACCAGTCGACCAAAATCTTAGGACCTAAAGAGAAACGACAGCCTCAAGATAAAGCACAGGAGAAGGCAAAGAAAGAAGACAATGCTTCTGTGCATAGCTCAGGCAGAGCTATCGCCTCTCTCCTCACTCACCCTCTCCTTCCGCTCAAGCTCAACCCTCTCTTCTTCAAACCCTAACCCTACCCCTAATCCGGCACTCCTCGCTCTCCCCATGCGCGCAGCCTCGGCCTTCTCCTCACTCGTCCTCCTCCGCTCCCTCACCCTCACCCTCTCCCTCCCCCACCGCCATCGCTTCCGCCATCGCCACCGCCTCATTCGACCAATCTTCACTTCGCCATTCTTTTGCGCCGCCGGACCTCGCCAATTCCCGGCGGCGGTTTCCTCTTCTAGTACTTTTGTCGAACAGTTGGAGAACGAAGCAACGGTGGAGGGAGAAGAGGAGGCTGGGGATGTCGGTAGCTTCCCTGAAAGTGAGCCATTCGACGCCGAAAAGAAGTTTGACTCGGTCGAGTTGAAGCGTCTTTCGGCGCCGGAGCTGGAGGTTAAGGAGCTCGATGAGCTGCCGGAGCAGTGGCGGAGGTCGAAGCTGGCGTGGCTGTGTAAGGAGTTGCCGGGGCATAAGCTCGGAACGCTGGTTCGGATACTCAATGCCCAGAAGAAGTGGCTGACGCAGGAGGGCGCCACTTACGTAGTGGCCCACTGTATGCGGATTCGAGAGAATGAAACTGGGTTCAGGGTACAATTTTTGTTATCATGAGTTTCCATTTCCAATTTAGCCTTTTTTTTTTTTTAAATTATCATGGTCCATTTCGAAATTGTTTAATTCTAACAATTTCAGAGAAACTTGTGTGCTATACTGTTCCTTAGTTGCAGAAGGATTATAGGAAAGCTTTATATAATATGTATGTATGTATGTTACATATATATATATATGTGTGTGTGTGTATATATATATATATATAATTGGTATTTAGCTTGCAATCGTTCTATGATGATATGGATTAAGAGGGTCATAGGTTTTGTTATTGATATTACAATTTACAAGGTTTAATGCACTGTGGCGACTCATGTGAGTGATGAACGGCTGTGTTCTAAACAGTTCGCTAGCACAGGTTATTCAATTCACTTTTGGTATATAATCATAGTTTATTGAAATCTGTGGAGTTGAAAACAAAGGAAAAATATTTCGCTTGTGAGTGGTGAATTGGCTTCCAGTTTTGGAAGTCCGAGGTCGTTTCTTTTCCATTTATGTGACCACAACCCGTTTCGTTTCGGTGGCTTTTCTTTGGTTAACGGGATTGGTTATACTCCGAATGCATTGCTGTTTTGGTGATATAGCAGTTTCGTAATTCACTTATAATTTGGCAGGTGTACAAATAGTTTCGTAATTCACTTATAATTTGGCAGGTGTACAAATGGATGATGCAACAACATTGGTATAGATTTGATTTTGCTCTTGCCACTAAACTTGCTGATTACATGGGTAAGGAACGGAAGTTTTCAAAATGTCGGGAGATATTTGATGATATAATCAATCAGGGACGAGTTCCAAGTGAATCTACATTCCACATATTGGTTGTTGCTTATCTTAGTGCGCCAGTTCAAGGTTGCTTGGATGAAGCATGTAGCATCTACAACCGGATGATTCAGTTAGGAGGTTACCAGCCCCGACTTAGCTTACACAATTCTCTATTCAAATCCATTGTTAGCAAACCTGGAAGCTCTGCAAGACATTATCTGAAGCAGGCTGAGTTTATTTTTCACAATATGATAACAACTGGGCTTGAGGTACAAAAGGATGTATATGCTGGCCTAATTTGGCTACATAGCTATCAGGACACCATAGATAAAGAAAGGATAACAGCGTTAAGGAAAGAGATGGAGCAAGCAGGTATTGAGGAGGGCAGAGAAGTGCTAGTGTCCATCTTAAGAGCTTGCTCAAAGGACGGGGATGTGGAGGAATCAGAAAAAACTTGGTCCAAACTTCTCCGTCTTGATGGTCGTATACCATCTCAGGCTTTTGTTTATAGGATGGAAGTCTATGGAAAGATTGGAGATCCTGCAGAGTCGTGGGAAATATTCAGAGAGATGAAGGAACATTTGGGTTCAACCAATGCCGTGGCATATCATAAACTCATAGAGATCTTATGTAAAGCTCAAGAAATTGAACTTGCAGAATCCCTTATGGCAGAGTTCATAGACACTGGTTTGAAGCCTGTTCTGCCATCTTTCATTGATATAATGAATATGTACTTCAATTTAAGCTTCCATGACAGAGTAGAGTTAGCCTTCACTCAGTGCCTTGAGAAATTTCAACCTAGCCGCACTGTTTATAGTATATACTTGGATTCTTTGGTCAAAGTTGGTAACCTAGACAAAGCTGAGGAGATCTTTTGCCTGATGCAGGATGAAGGTGCCATTGGTATTAACGCTCGGTCGTGCAACACGATATTAAGTGGATACCTGTCATCTGGAGATTATGTGAAGGCAGAGAAGATTTATGACTTGATGTGCCAGAGGAAATATGACGTTGAATCGTCATTGATGGAAAAGATTGATTTCGTCCTCAGCTTGAGCAGGAAACATGTTAAAAGACCAGTAAGCCTAAAGTTAAGCAAAGAACAACGAGAGATCTTGGTGGGTATGCTGCTAGGAGGGTTGCAAATTGATTCAGATGAACAGAGGAAGAATCACATGATCCGCTTTGAGTTCAGTGATAATTCTGGCCTGCATTCTCTTTTAAAGAGGCATATACATGACCTATACCATGAGTGGTTACATCCTTCTTGCAGAGCAGATGGTAGCGAGGATGTACCATACAGATTTTTCACCATCTCCCATTCTTATTTTGGTTTCTTTGCGGACCAGTTTTGGCCAAAAGGACAATGTTCGATTCCAAAGTTGATCCATCGGTGGCTGTCTCCGTGTTCTCTTGCATACTGGTATATGTATGGTGGCCATAGGAGCTCGTCAGGAGACATTCTATTAAAGCTCAAGGGTAGTCAGGAGGGAGTCAAGAAGGTTGTCAAAAGCTTGAAAGCAAGGTCCCTGGAGTGCCGAGTGAAGAGGAAGGGAAGAGTGTTTTGGATTGGTTTCCTGGGGAGCAATTCAACCTGGTTCTGGAAACTGGTAGAACCTTATATTTTAGAAGACTTGAAAGATTCTCTGAGACCAGGTGGTGAAACCTCAGGCAACAGTACACTTGAAACAGAAAACCTTAGCTTCGAGAGTGGGTCTGGTACTGATGAAGGGGCTTCTGATTACAGTGATGGTGAGAATTTCTAGCCTCCTGTTTAAGGTATATTACAATGAATTTTCACATTTGAATAGGCTGTGATATGACTAGGATGATTATAAGAGTTCCAGATTTAACAGGTTCAGAAAAGCTTGGACGCTTCCCTACCAATTGTAAATCATTCATCCTGGCAACTTACGGAATTGTACATACTAAATGCATAGTGAGGAAATCCATAAACCCTGTTTTAAGACTAATGGAATAATATTATTCTTCTTTTCAGTGAGTAACCATTTCACTAGCTCTTTAGTGATAACTATGAGCCTGTCGAATTGCGCGACCTAATTCTAGCAAAAAATTTGCCACTTAGGACGTTCAAAGCGCGGCACCTAGCTCTACCAAGCATTTACTGCATGTTTGACCCCTTGCTAGCACCATTTCTCTAAGTGCTTCTGTTTGACCCATCGTGTTTTCCACTATACACCTTGTGTGATTAGCATCTAACAACTCATACTTACCTTCAACACATCGTGTTTTCCACTATACACCTTGTGTGATTAGCATCTAACAACTCATACTTACCTTCAACACGTCGTACTTACAGTGACATCACATGATTTACGAACACTTTTGCTTACTGAAAACATTGTGCTTAGTGACACCTTGTGCTTCATATTTGCACATCCTTTATCTACTATTGTTTGGCACGATTATGAGAAACACCAACCACTTCCTAAAGACTAATGTTAACATCAAAAATCGTTACGACTCTATGACCAACAACTTATTTATTTTAGATTGTTGGAAATTTAATTGTCAGTCTTTTGGCAAAATTTTTTTCTTTTACTATAATATCTATCTTAAAAAGTTTATACTATTAAGCTCCTTAGTCAACAACTTAACAAATTTTCAATAGCTTAAAAACTAACTTAGAAATCTTTCCACTTGAAAATTATGAAATGTTTAAGCTCGTCACTGACCGCTTAACTCCTCTATTAACTTAGAATTAGGACAAGCTCAATGGGGTTTCTAGAATTACAAAAATACGGAATTCAGACTTTTTTCAAATTTTCATACGGCTTTTATTAGAAAAATATCACTTTTTAAAAAATATTTAAAAAAATACAATTTTTTAAAATAATTACTGGTTACTAGTTTCTAGAAACTTATTACTAATTACCAGTTACCAGTTATATATCAGTTATAAAATTACCAGTTACCAGTTATATATCAGTTATAAATACTTTTAGTTACTAGTTACCAGTTTTTGGAAACTGGTTATCAGAAACTAGTTACTATTTTAAAAAATGATATTTTTCTAAATAGTTTTTAAAAAATGGTTCTTATCTAATAAAAACTGTATCGCACCTTAAAAAAACTTAAACCACTGTATTTTTCAAATTTTTTTCTAAATTACCGTATAATGTCTAATTTCTTCCAAGCTCAATTCTACCGAACAAGTAAGCATACACGTGAATCGGAGCGTGATACTAGGTGGGTCATCCATTTTTAAAGCCCAATCATAGAAAAGTTTTTTCTTAGGTCATTGGACAGTAAAAGCCAATTTTATGTTTTCTCTTAGAAAAAGCCCCCCCCCCCCCCGGGGGGGGGGGGGGGAGGGGGGGAGAGAGAAAGGAAGAATGAACAAATATGAGTTGAACTCTAGCCTCCAAAATTCATTAATAAAAACAAAATGTGGTCTTGGTATTATGACAGAGATGGTCCTTTTACAAATTAGTATAAATAATGGGTGTTGGAGATTAAATTGTTCAAATTCATTTGCCAGTGATTAAAGATATAAATGCTATTTTACCGATTGAGGAGTACATGTTGATGAAACATCTTAAAGAAGCCTCGAAAAATAAAAATAAAAAAAATAAAAAAAACGAAAAGATAATTAAATAACAAATAAAAAAAAGAACTAATAGCAAAATAACTAGAAACCGATTTCTTAGACATGGCGCCAAAATTTGGTGTGTTGTTAAACCACTAAATTATTGTCTTCCTATTCTTATATTAGTTTAACTTAGTATAGCAGTATTAAAGGTCGATGCCACGAGAAATTGGTCCAATTATTAAGCTATTAATCCTATAGTTGTATGGGTTTTTTATGATCTAAGACTAAACCTAATAAAACAAGAAAATAAGGTGGAAAACATAAAATAAATGGGTTAAAGGTTATTTGCCACCACTGGACATTCTATCAAATTAGTTACCAAATTTCATATTTAATTATTATTCGAAATCATTAATCGGAGATATCAATTAGCTCTTTTATTTCTATTTTTCTTTTAGTTTTCACTAGACAAAATAAACTCTTTATCTAGATTGTATTATTTAGATAGCCTTGAGTAAGCTCTCTTAATTTAATTTAAATAATACGTTAAGTAGAGAAAAATTGGCTAATGTAGGCAAATATCTCACAAGCTTAGAATCTTTAATTTAGGCATATTCTTCATCATAGCTCACCAATTAGTTTGCATAATTTGATTAACTACAAACCTAGACAATTACAAATCTAAGGTTCTAATCTAGCTATAGAAATCTATTATGTACTATTTAGTTGCACACCTAAATAATTCAAAATAGAATTCATAAACACAAAAGCATAGAAGAATAGAAGCAATATGAATAATTGATATATATATATATATATCTAGAAATTTAATTTAATATCATATTTAGGGCTTTGAAATTGTCCTTAACTTAACTAGGACCTATTCGAGAAAGCTTAAATAATTAAACAATGAAACCATTATGCTAGAATAACAAAACAAAGAGAAAAGAAAAAGAAAAGAGAGAGAACAAAAGATGACAGATGTCACGTGCCACTCCTGACCTCCAAGCTATTCTTCTCCTCTTAATTCTCTTCCCTCTATATTTTTCGATATTTCACTGAGTCTAAGGTCTCTAAAGTATGACCTAAAGTGATCTATTTTTAGCTAAATTATCATCAATGACATTTTGGTAAATTTTCATGTGAATCCAAAGTTTGGAAGTCTTAAAATACTCTAAGTCGGTTAAGTCTACTCAAGCTCACCGCAGTGCCAAGACCTGGGCGTTGTCGTGCCAACAGTCCAGCGTCCAGCGCTGACCCACTTTTATAAACTTTTTCAGCTTTAAACTAATTGGCCCGTTTTCATCTCGTTTCAGCTTCATTTCGTTTCTTTCCCTCCGAAATACTAAGAAAACATAAAAACAACATAAAAAATCTAGTAAAACAAGAAAACTCACAAAATAATGTAAAAGAATTAATCAAATTATTAACACATTTAGGCACTCATTATTATCATAAATTATTTTAAAAAATAGTCACAGAAAGGTTATTTGCCTGAAAATGTCCCAAATTAAAGTTGTAGCCTTCATTGATCTTAGGAAATGGACAAAAACTAGCTCCAAGAAAAATAACATTTTTATGACTACTTTTTCATAATGATTTTTTTCAAGACTATTAATTTTTATTATGAATGTTGTAACTAACAAAGTAATAACATTAATATCAATTTACTATCAATCATAATAAATAGTTATTATTATAGTTAATTGTTATAATAGTCAAAATAAAAATTACTAGTGATAGAAAAGTCATTTTGAAAAGTAGTCTTAAAAAAATCATTTTGGAAAAGAAAAAAAAAAAAGACCTCATAATTTTATCCATTTGCAATTGATCTTATGATATATTTACTAAAAAAATGATGAGAATTATATGTGGAATAATAATGAGTTGTTTAGCAAACTGTTTGAATCAGAAAACTTTGAAAGACTGATATAAAATCACGAGAAAAGAATGAGAATACTATTCCCCTAGCAATATAAATAATTTTGTTACCCATAATGACTCATTTTTCTTTTTCTTTTTTTCATTATTAAATCTTAAAAGGTCATTTCATCCCAACTTGATGCCCTAATATAAAAATACACATTTTTAAAATGACAACTTCGTAAATGTTGAGAATTCCACTTCTTTTTTTTTTTTTTTTGCATTTCTAAAAACAAAAATTAAGTTTTTATAATTCAGATTCCTTTTTCATGTCATCTTATGTGAACAAAACGATGATTCTTATTAATATTAAAAGATATTTCCCCAATAATAAAATTCTGTTTAGATGGAATGATAAGTCAAAGAAGTATACCAATATATTATCTTGATTAATCGATGGCAGCAAATTACTGCCAAGCACAACAAGAGGAACATCCCATAATACTCGCCACAAGCAATCCTCGGTCGGATATCCGACTTGTTAGCAAAATTAAAAGAAAAAAAGAAAATCTTCGCACGTAACTTGAGAAGTTCACGTCAAGCCTATTAATTTTGACGAATTGTTGCTCCATACCATCAACAAACATGATAAAGCTATTGCATGGAACTTCTGGATTTCCAAACGGTTGATTGCCATGCTCTATAATATGTCCAACTCACCACCCAATACATAAGTTGTCAACTCCATGTTGTACTATCCTGTCCAATATATCACAATGTTAGAGGACATATGATAATCATAACCTAGAATTATACCTTTTTTTCATTATTTTTTTTCCTCTATGTATATCTCTTCAATAGAGTAGAACTAACTTGATTGTCATTATGGTCTTATTGACAGATACCCCTCTGATTCCTAGCACCCATTTGTAATGAGTTCTTGCCGAATGAAACACATTCTTTATGTTTGGTACCTATACTCGAACAAAGGTGTGGATCTCCATTGAGATTATCGAATAGTGATTACGTTTAGATCCAATGATTACTTGATTCTTTATCAATCTTAAAAGTGTTCAAACAAGATTTTACACTTCCTTCTCATATTTTTTTTAGAGGAAGAATGATGTACTATTATTCAATATAGACACCATCTAGAACAACATTAGAGATACAAGCAGGTACCTTATTTACCCAAAAACAAGAATTAGAAATACTTAGAGCATAACGAGCTAAGTAATGTGCCGCGATATTACTCAAACGATGAGTAAATTTGCAGCAAACATTTCTCAGCTGAGATAACGAGATACAAATGTCTTCAATAATAGGAATTTCTATAGCAAGAGGACTACGTCTTTGAACTACTGAGACAATATTCTTTGCGTCCATCTCTATCTCAGCCAAGCATAAGTGATTATGTAAAGCAAATTAGAGCCCTTCTCTTGTAGCGACGCACTCTGCTAAGAAGGGTTGATATGCACTAGAGATTCTTTTTGCCAATGCTCCCTTAATCGAGTCCAGATGGTCCCAAATAAGAGCACATATGCCAATGTACTCCCCTTGTGATGAGACTGCCACATCCACGTTGATCTTCAATAAGTCCAGCGCTGGAGGCTTCTAATAAACTGGCTACGCAGTATCCAAAATCAAAGGCGTATTCTGATCGTGTAACCACTTATACTCAGACAACTAGAGCTTGTCATTTTCCAAAACAATATGAGAGGATTTTGCAGGGCTACCATAAATCATCTGGTTTCTGTTATGCCACAACATCCAAGCAAGACACACACTAGGTTTCAAAATCAGTCTTAAAGAGTTCCTTTGATAGAAAATACATGAAGTTATCAAATCTATAACCCTTAAATTGAGACATGATTTCATAGAGTAAACTTTTTTTTCCTAACAATCCAAAGAAGTTGGACAAGAAATCAGGGCATGGAAAATGGTCTCACTGTCATCCTACAAATGTGTGCATACACAAGAGCATGATATGCCATATTTATTCAGGTTAACCATGGCGAGTAAGACATCTTGAATAGCTCTCTAGATAAAGAGAAATATTTTGCTAGGAATTCTCAATCTCTATAATAAATTCCACCATTTTATTTCAGCAATTGGATTCGAAATCTCGGGCCAATATGATTGTTCTGTACCCAGATCTAACTGTATAAGTCCCATTAGCTTCGAAATGCCAAATAAGTTTTTCCTCAAT
This sequence comes from Trema orientale, assembly GCA_002914845.1. Taxonomy (NCBI): domain Eukaryota; kingdom Viridiplantae; phylum Streptophyta; class Magnoliopsida; order Rosales; family Cannabaceae; genus Trema; species Trema orientale. The sequence goes on from JXTC01000003.1 coordinate 1,787,790, forward strand.
ACTAACAAAACTCAGAGGAATAGACAAAGTAGTGGAATATCAACTTCTTTGAAAACATCTCAGACCTTCTGTTAGTAATTCTAAAAAACGATTTTACTGAAAACGATTACTGTAGTTTTGTAAACAAATCAAGAACGTTGCTGAATTGGTATTTTAAAATATTTCTTGAAACTTTATAAAACACAACATAGGATCGTTGATCTAACATAAATCAATTCATTGATCTTGGTTTAGATAAAATCTGGAAGAGCTCCACGACTATTGAGCCTTTTTGTCTATTCTCTAAACGTTGAATAATTCAGTATATGGGCACCTTCTTGATTCCAATGAGAGGTGAGCAGATCGATTCGGAAGACACACTTCCTTCTCTTTGACTGCACGTCTACGACCATGGATATCTCTCCCTTGGCAGCCATGAACGAGCTCGAGATTTCTTCCACAGTAGCTTAGCTCTCTCACTCTCTCTTTTTCTCTCTGTGTTTTGAAAATCATAGTCTTTATGACTATAAGTGGTGTGTAGCACTTGTACAGAGAATAACAAACTTTTTCTCTTATTTTACTAGAGAGGTGTAAAACTTATTGTGCTTATTGGACTCAACTGACCATTCAATTAGTTATGGGTCATGTCTGAGCTAGACATGGGACCTTATAGATCCAAGTAGTCTAAGCTCCAATTGCCCAATATTACACTTTTAGACTAAATGTTATATGTTTTCTGTGAAGCTGATTAACACTCTAATTAGCTTGATTCATTTAGCGTATACTATATATACAAATATACTCCCGATGTAATGTCATACTAGCGAGGTGAAATTACTGTATTACCATGATGAGTGTATATTTAAGCTTACATTTGATTAATCCGCTACATTATTTTGATTGTTTTCTTGTTATTTTTAGATTTCTAATGTTGTTTTTATGTTTTCTAGATGTTTTAGAACTGAAGGAGTAAAAAAAAGTTGAAACAGGGTTGAACAGATTAAAAATCAAAGTGTTGAGCTGAAATATGATAAAAATCTCAAAACTAGGCTGAAAAGTGTTCATTTTACAAAAACTAGAAAAAAACTAATAAAGGGTTGGCGCCACGGCACCAGAAATTAGAATACTAGCCAATTTGAGTGTTTTTTTTTATCTTTCTAGCTTTAGGAAACCATTCATGCACGACTCTAAGCCCTCTTAGACTATAAAAAGACCTCTCTAGCTCAGAAATATTCATTTCTAAATACTTATAAACACTTAGAGGCTAGAGAGAGAGAGAATCAAGAGGAGAAGAAGAGTTTAGAGTTCGTTTTCAGCATTCTATTCCATTTTCCTTCCTTTATCTCTATTGTTTATTTATCCTAGCATAGTGTTCTCATTGTTTGTTCTTGTATACAGGCTAGTCTAAGTTTTTTTTAGGTTGAGGGTGATTTCAAAGCTATATATGTGATTGTTTTATGAATTTTTAGATTTTATATCTATTGTTTACTTATTAAAAGTTGCTACGTTTTTCTATGCTTCAATGTTTATGATTTTTATTTTGTTTTGTTTGAGTGTACAACCAGTTGAACATAATAGAATTTATTGCTAGATTATAGTTTTAGATCCGTAATTATCTAGGTTTTCTAATTATAAGTAGTAAATCAGAGTTAATTGAATTCATATCATGGTGGTTAGTTGGTTATGATGAAGAGCATACTCTAGGTTAAAAATAATCCAGTTTGTATGATTGTTACCTAGAATCAACCTATCTTTCTTTACTTAATGCATTGATTAGATCAAATCTAGAGAGCTTGTTCTAGGTTGTCTAATTGATAGAATCTAGATGAAGAGCTTGTTTTGTCTAGTAAAAATCTAAGGAGAGATTGAGATAGTACAAGCATATGTGCTATATACGATTGGTAACTTTGATGAGTAATTAATTATAAGATTTGGTAATAAGATTATTTAGTAGTAGAGAATGATCTTTTGAACCATTTTATTTTATTACTTTTGTGTTTATTTATTTTATATTTTAATTCATTATTCTAAAAATTCATAAAAATAATAGGATTGATAGCTTAGAAATTAGACCAACTCCTTGTGGGATTGACCCTTCTTGTCGCTATACTAGGTACTTCTAGTTTTTCCTAGGCCATGAAAGATTAGTGATTAGAAGGTTATAAATTTTAATTCGATTGCATTGACGACTACTAGACTACTGCCATGCTCTTCTAGTACATATTTACCTTTGAGTTACTATTTTTCATCTAATGAGTAATAATTGACTGCGGTGTTTGTAACTGCCATACAAACACAGTCAAATTCACAAAGTGAATATTGGGTGCCTGATTCTTATTATCTAAGTTCTTGAAAAAAAAAAACCTCAAAGTGACATTATATTCATGGTATCCAAATCATAAGGATGTTCTCGTCCATTCGCAAATCTCATCTTCTAAGATACCGGAGTTCGAACCATAGAATAGAACTAGTCCTTTAGTAAATCAAAAAGATAGAACTCATAAAAATAAGTCCGACAATCACTAGGATTGAGGTAATCTTGCAATAATGCTAGATTAGTGAAATATAGAATATTGAGTTACGATACTTAACCTCAAATTCTTTATTCACTTGGTCCAGTTCAATGCACTTATAACTTTCTTATAATGTATTAGTGTTTCTATATGAAGTCAAACACTTCAATGATTGGAGACTTCATAAATCCTATTGAAATAGACAACACTACATTCTATGGTAAAATAAATTATTCTATCTTTATTTGTAGAATGGGAACATTTTATTAAGACAAAATGAAATAAAGAATTTAATCTCCCATATGTGAACACTTTACTTGAACAATTCTTTATTATTTATTATTAGTCATGGAAACTTTTAGACGTTTGTAAAATAGAAAATATAAACATTAAATATATATAATTGGGACATAATATAAAATTAATTAACCACAAATAGATAGTACTTAAATCTAATAAATATTATTTAAAATGCCTAACAAAGAAACCGTTTTATAGGGTGTATCCCCAACATCTTCGCCTCATTTTATACACCAAGAACTAGTATCAGATCATTCACCATTAATTTTTCCACATTCGAGTTTAAGCAAGTAATCAATTTGAATCGAGTAAGGCAAGGATGCCACTTATCTGAAAAGACTGATACATTTACTTGTCACAACCTTCCAACGAAGACCTAATTCAAGAGCATCTTGGCCCTAAATAATACTTTGCCATATTGCACTAAAACTGGTCTTTAAAGATGCTTACAAAAAGTCTATATCCCGAAAATACTTGTCTTTGAGGATGCGAGCAGCTAAGGAGCTTGAATTATTCATCAATTTCCATGCCTACTTTTCGAAAAGAGCCTAGTTGAAGGCGACAAAATCCTCAAAACCTAAACCACTACTTTTCTTACTAGCACAAAGATGATCCTAGCTCAATCAGTGAAGTCTTCGTATTTCAAGAGAGCTACCCCACCTAAAAGCAGACAATCTAAGTTTGAATATCTTGGCAAAGTGTAACAAGTGGCCTGAATAAACTCATTGTATAAGTAGGAATAACTTATGCTACTACTTTAATTAGAACATTTTTTCCACTAATTGAAAATAATCTACCCTGCCAAGCCTCTAACTTTCCCATAACTCGATTCTTAATGATAGAAAAAGCCTCCTTATTTTTCCTAAAAAAGCTGGATGATCAAGATATTATGATGGGAATGAGCCTCACCCAAACTAATTACTTATTGTATGGAGGTTTGGATGCTCACATGGCCATTTTGGCTAAAAGGGAACGCCGACTTCTGGAAACTAATTAATTGTCCTGATGCCAACTCATACTACTTTAAAATCTTATGAGTTTCAATAATCTTTGACAATAGTGCCTTGCAAAATAATAAGCTGTCATCGGCAAAAAAAAGATGTGATACAGATGGACATCTCCTCAAACAACTAAAACCTGTCAAAATACCTTGTTCTTCCGCATTACGAATATGGGTCGAAAGACCATCGACATACAAAAGAAAAAGGTACGGTGAAAGAAGACATCCTTGTCTTAACTCTCTTGTTTGTGTCACTTCTCCAGTCAGTTTTCCATTAATCATAAAAGAAAAACGAGAAGATGAAATGCAGTCCATTACCGTAGAGATCCAAGAGTTTATAAAACCTATCTTTTGCAAGACCACTTCCAAGAAATTTAATTCTACTCGATCATAAGCTTTACTCATATCGAGTTTTAATGTTGTCTATCTTTTTTTCACCACCAGTCTTCTCATATGTTTTATTATCATCCATTTTCCTCTTTTTGTATTCTGAGTATAATTAGTTTAGGTTGTATTTGGTATAGGGTAATGGCAATAGAATTGGAAACATAATTCCCAAAAAAAAAAATACATTCACTTGTTTGGTTTATTTTTTTTGGTGTAAGAATATTCGTTCAAATGGATTTATAATTCTATCAAATATTAGAATAAGCATTCCTAAACTAAATAGATGGAAAAGCTATTCATCTCCAAGAATACTACTTTTATGGCACAATTACCCTTTAAATATTGTCTTTTTTTAAATTAATATTATTTAGTCATTAAATTATGTGGATGCTTAGGTGTCACTGAACTTTTTTTTTTAATAATTATTAATTGTCTTAACTTGACTCTTCCTTAATTATGGATGGGTCAGATATATCAGAGAACGTGATTAATTTTTTGCTTTTCTCAAATTTTTCAATCTTATAAAGTGTGCTTCTTGTTATTCAAAAAAACATAAGAAAGTGCTCAAAATGTGAATTACTATTGGGATTTTTTTTTTCTCTTCTTGAATGAAGTATTATCTTCACCTTTTTTTCTCTTTTTTTTTTTTTGACTCGGTGTTCACCTTCTATTATACTGCACCGAAGAAAAACTTTTTGTTATCTTAGCTTATTTTGAAGTAAAATTATTGAATATCATATCAGTTTATAATTATTTAAAAATGAAAATTTATATTTTTCCCTAATTTTTTTTTATAACCAAGAGTTGTTCCGATAAATTAATAAATTATTTTTAATTTTATTATGCATGTAATGGTTATTCTAGTTAATTTTTTTTAATGTATATAAATAAAATGGCTATTCTGATTTTAGTGTGGGTAAGGGTAATTTGGTCTAAATAATGTCAATTTCATTTCATTTTAGGGTAGCTCTATTGTCACCTCTCTTTTTTCTCTCCCCATTCCCTTCTAATTAATTTTCTATTTTCAAAAATATCTTCGTGTTAATTGACTTAAATACCTTTATATAACATTAATTAGTTAAAAAATCTTGTTCCTTAATCCACCCTCAAACTTACTGTACATAGTAAAATCATATGTAAAATCATATGAAATTTTATCACAAATATTTATAAATCAATTATATAATTCAATTTTTATAATCATATGTAGATTAACAGTAAAATGAGGTAATAAGGTTTTGATTTTGTGTATTATTTTAATGTTGATATGGTAATTTTTTTAAAAGAAAAATCAATTCTATTTTTTTTTTCTTATTTCGTGTTTTCTTATGAATCTTATTTTATATTTAGGAGAATAGCACTATTTTTTATTTTTTTTGATAATTTTATTGTTATTTGTCTTCTTCTTTTTTGTTCTTTTTCTTTTTTGTTATTATAATCTCCATTCTTCTCTATGACGGTTTTTTTTTTTTTTTAAATTTTAAGAATAATGAATCTTTTCATTGATATAAATGCTTATACTTCATTGTTTGCATCATATATACTTTACTTTTAATACAGATAAAAAAAAAATGTGCATATTCAAAAAAAAAGTTCATTATACTATTGATTTTAATCTTTTCTTTTTTTGTAATATTCTTTAGCAATAAAAAAAAAGAAACCAAAAACTAAAACTCATTATGTGTATTTTCTTTATTAACCATTTACATTGGAGCAACATACACCAATATTTTGAAGAATAAAAAAAATGAGGAAATTAAAAAGTGGATATTAAAAGTTAGTGAATAGTAAAGTATTAGAAGGTTGGGAAAAGAAATATTTTAAATAATGAGCGTTTTTGTAATTAATGAAAAGTTGAAAAGTATATAAAAAGAAATTTGAAAAAATTTAAAATTTTATGAGAGGTCTATTTAGAAAAGAGGTGGAGACAGGAAAAGGAAAAAAGAAAAGAAAAGACAATAGAATCACCCTTCATTTTAAAATACTAACTAAAACCACTATAATTCTTTTTCCATCTTGCTTTGTAACCAAAGGCCAGTACACGTGGCAATAGGCATATAGGCTTGTGCCAAAATTGGGCCTTATGGCCCATACCCAAGAAAGAAGACACAAAGGGAGGGTAAAAACAGTCAAAAAAGGGAAATGAGGTGTCAGTCAGAACTCTCTTTCAAGTCGTAAGCACACTTGTACACACGANAGCAAAACAAATTGAAATACCAGAAATGCCCTCCCACCCAATCCCCGCCTCCGGCCGTCGGTTCACCCGTGTTGTCTTTTCCCCTATTCCTTCCTATGCCTATGCCTATGCCTATGCATTTATTCATTCATTTTCCCCCAAAAAATAGCCGTTTTCTCTCTCGTGTTCCCGGAAAATCAAATCTCCATCGCAACGAAATCTCTGCAACTTTTGCCCTAAAAAAACCCCATGGTTTCGGACGCCGACCTCGTGACCCGGCTCCGAGATATCCTACGCAATTCGGACCTTGACACCACCACGCCCAGCAGCGTCCGCCGCCAGCTCGAGGCAGATTTCGGAGTCGATTTATCGGACCGAAAGGCCTTTATCCGGGAACAAATCGACATTTTCCTGGAATCCCACCTGGCCAAGCCTCAAGACCAGGAAGTAGAAGTAGAAGAAGAAGAAGAAGAAGAAGAAGAAGACCAAGGGGATAAAGGAGCAGAGGTCGCTGAAGACGAGGACGAAGCCGACGATGAAGAAAACGAGGATGAAAGTGAAGGCAAAGGTAGCGGAAAAGGAGGGTACGTATTCTTCAACTACATTTTATTAAGGGAGGTGTTTGTTTCCTGGGAAAATGGGGTTTTTATTATTTGGAACCAAATTGTTGTTCTGGGTTTATCAGGAATTCGAAATATTCAACCTTTATTTAATTTTATTGGGACCCAGGTAGAAATTTGCGTTCTATTTTTTTTTTAAAAAAAATAATTTTCCTGCTTTACTGGCTTGAAGTGTGTTATTGTGGTACACAGATAATATTGTTGATTTATTTTGCCTTCTCTTGAGTAAGAGGGGAAATTTTATGTAGTTAATTGTGGTTTAGGATTAATTTCAAGCTTAATCCTTCTAAGATATTTGTATCATTTATGTTTGAATTGTACTTATTTATACGATTGAAATCGACACACTGAACAATTTGATGACTGAGAATTACATTGAATAGATTATGTTATTGTAATTAAAGTTTGCTGTAATGCCCGTGTGGTTGATTTTTTCCTTCTTTTGTTGTGACTGGTTTATGCGAATGATTTGAGTTTAGGGAAATGACATATGTTTAATATTAATTTATCAGTACTTCTTGTGGTGAAATGGAGTTGTCTAAACTTTTAGTAGAACAAGGGATTAATGTGTGACAGGCGCATTTGAGTGCTATATCACTAAATTGTTATTCATATTTTTGCTTATGCCATGGTGTAAGTTTCTGCTTTTGACGTTCTAAATTGTCATTTTACAAATAGGTCAAACAAGAAGGATAAAGTAAAAAAGAGAGGTGGCTTTAACAAATTATGTAGCCTTTCTCCACAGCTTCAAGAAGTTGTTGGCGAGCCAGAATTGTCCAGGCCAGAGGTTTATTTTTTAAAATTTGATAACTTCTATATCATTTTATCTGGTAATGAATATTATTTAATTTGGAGTTTCTGGAACCATATTCTTATACTTGCTTTTGTTGCGCTTTGTCTCTAGGTTGTGAAGAAAGTGTGGTCCTATATCCGAGGAAATAATCTGCAGGATCCAAAGAATAAGCGAAATATTATTTGTGACGAATCATTGCGTGCCCTTTTCCGTGTTAATTCAATTAATATGTTTCAAATGAATAAAGTTCTGTCCAAGCATATCTGGCCGTTAAGCACAGAAGATGGTACTTACAAGATTTTTTTTCTTTTCATCTTCATGATTATTAGACTGAATGTGTGGTTGAGTTGTGTTTGTTAATATTCTTAAGCTTATTTACTATCCTGCATGTTGAGCTTCATGTGGATTTCTTTGCATTTATAGTCCAAGTCTTTCTAGACAGGCTGAGGTTTTGTTAGTTGGGACCAAATGTATATAGGGGAGATAGTGGTGGCATCGTCATCATAAAAAATATTGTTAGATTTGTAAGATTTCATAAAATTATTGTTACGTCACGTGTCCAAAAAATGATATATAGTATTAATTTCAGTAGGAACCAGAAACAGACTTTGTTCTGTCAGATGCAAGAAGTTTCATTAGTAATTACCTGAGTGAGAGAGAGAGAGAGAGATTATTAGATCTTGCAATTCTGTCAAAGTATCATTCAGATTAAATTCTCAGGTTATTTCAACTTTTTGTAGTGCTGTATAATACTGATATTGTAGTTGCAGTTTTTATATTTCTGCAATTTCAACTTAACTGCAACAACAAGGTTCCACATTGCATCTCAGTTTTTTTCATTTAACGGTATATTATGATGCTCCTTACGGTTTATCTTTGGTGATGTCATCCTAAAGATGCCTATGATTGGAATTTTAACACCATAACTTGATGAAAAATCAGAAAATATAAAGCAAAAGGAAACGGCTGAAGATAGCGATGATTGTGAGTCTGAAATAGTTTCCAGTAAGGCAGAGAAAGAAGAAGAAGTAATAGCAGAAGAAGAAGAGGAGGAGGTGGTGGAAAAAGATAGTAAACGACGAAAAAGGAAAGCAGGGTGAGTCCCCCATTTCCCTCCCCCTCCTGCTTCCTTTTTATTTTCCACCATTTTTTGTTGAAGTATGGTAGGGAGGAGATTTTTCAAAAGTCGAGCTTTTATTCGTTACTTGTTAATTTTTGTAATTGTGGTACCTCGTGAAATAGGTCTGGTAAAGCAGATAAAGAGGTTAAGAAGAAAGGAGGTGGTTTTACCAAATTGTGTAGCCTTTCTCCACAACTTCAGTCATTCACCGGAGAGGCTACATTGGCAAGAACAGAGGTAATTTGATAGCGGTAACCTATTTTACATTGCACTTCTTGTCGTCGTCTTGATTAGACTTAGAGGAAGTTGTTTAACATATATTTTTGAATTTGTTTCCCAACCCTCTCTGCTCCTCCTGCTTTGTTCAGGTGGTCAAGAGACTTTGGAGCTATATCAGAGAGAACAGTTTGCAAGATCCAAAGAACAAACAAAATATAATCTGTGATGAGTCATTGTGTGCCCTTTTCCGTGTTGATAGAATCAACATGTTTCAAATGAATAAAGCCTTATCAGAGCACATATGGCCGTTAAACGCGGAGGATGGTATCTTTTTGAACATGCTTTGGCATACCTTTATTTTGGTATTTCATAGACTGGAAATATATATCTTATTGACATGCACCATATTTCTCCAATCCCTTTTCTGACTATTTGGGAAGGCGACTATTCATAATCCTGCAACTCCCCAGTTTTGAGAATGATAGTTTCTCTCTCTATGTTAGTCGATCAAAAAACTTATACACAGTATTGGTGCATGGCAGAAAGCATGTCGAATGCATGACACATTTCCTATAAAACCTTTACCCCTTTAGTGTCACATCCAACATGGTATGTAGACAAGACTCATAATTTACTAGGTTTTATGTCTCGAGTTGTATTCAGGATCAATCTTACAATGGAATAATTATCGAAAAAATTATAAAACTCATAATTTCTCTCTCTATGTATCGATCAAAAAACTTATACACAGTATTGGTGCATGGCAGAAAGCATGTCGAATGCATGACACATTTCCTATAAAACCTTTACTCTTTTAGTGTCACATCCAACATGGTCTGTAGACAGACTCATAATTTATTAGGTTTTATTTCTCGAGTTGTTTTCAGGATCAATCTTACAATGGAATAATTATCGAAAAGAAAATTCTTCCTACGGAATAATTTCATTGACCATTACCCCATCTTAGAGCTTAAACGTACATTCATATCCCTAGATATCTATTTTCTTTTCTGTCTTTCTTCTTGTGCTTGTGTCTGAAACTGTCTGGTAATTTGTATCAATATACGTTGTTTGATATGTATCAGCTCCAGCGGACTCATCACAAAGGGAGAAGCAGTCTAGACAGGAGCAAGAAGAAGGTAAGACAAGTCTCAGGTTATCAAAAATTGGATAGTACTGTTACCTTGCATCCGTATTTTGGTTATGCCATTGTTGGCACAACATGTACATTCATATCTCTGGGGTATTTGTTTTATTTTTATTTCTTTGCTCTTTTGGGTGTGTTTTTGAAACTTTCTGTTAATTTTCAACTGCATTGTTTGATATGTAGCAGCTCCAGCAGACACTTCACATAGGGAGAAGCAGTGTAAACAAGAGCAAGAAGAAGGTAAGATAAGTAACTTCAAGTCTCAGGTTGTCAAATTGGATGGTAATGTTACTGTGCATCTGTAATTTTGGTTGAGGGCATAACTTGTATAAACAAGTGACTGAGAAATGAACAAGGTGCCTTCTTAATGATGTTTCAGTAACGGTTTAGCAACATTTCTCAATTCAGATTTAGATGAGCCCAAGCAAAACGAAAAACGGCAGAAGAAAGGAGGTTCTGGTCTTCTTGCTCCATTGCCACTTTCAGATGCCCTTATGAAATTCTTTGGTACAGGAGAAAGCACACTGTCACGGGCTGATGTTGTGAAGAGAATGTGGGAGTATATAAAACAGAATGATCTACAGGTATGACTGCCTTTTCTGTTGAACTTGCTAGAAAAATATATCGTTGTCTGTGGTCAAATTTTTTGGTAAGCAAATAAACAAGTATTGAGTAACCTCTGAAAAGCCGTCATTGATATAAGTTCTCACTTAAGTTCATTGATGATTTTAGGTATTGATTTTCTTGCTTTGCCTTCTTGATAAATTAATATTGCCGCATGATGTTTGTTTGACTATTTCTATTATTTCTATAACTATGTTATATGCATAAGTTGTTTCAATGCTTCCTGTATAATCCAAGACTGTTTACCGCTCAAATTATGAGAGTTAAAATGTAGCGAAAGAAATTGACAAATATGTTACGGAGAGATAGAGAGAGAGAGAGGGGTCCAATATGTCAATATGTCATACATGGTAACTTAAGTTATATCAAAGTAATAAATATAAGTCATACATAAAAAAAGGAAAAAAAAAAAAGAAGAAGAAAGTGATAAATATAGGTTAGGCCAAGAACCCACTTAATTTATGAGCTTGGGAGCAAAGAATGGGCTAGGCGAAATCTTGTGAAAGCATGCACTTGAGCCTTGGTTAAAAGCCATTAGTTTTGTCATCGTTAATCACTGTTTTATTTAGTTACCATTTGATTTTGGTGCCTGGTTCTTTATCTCATACTTTGTCTTTTGCTTGTTTTTAAAGGATCCGTCTGATAAGAGAAGAGTTTTATGCGATGATAAGTTAAAAGAACTTTTTGATGTTGACTCTTTCCATGGCTTCTCAGTCTCAAAGCTTCTGACTGCTCATTTTGTCAAGACAGAATAAGAGTAATTTGCATACATGTACATAAAGCGAGCCTACGAGGTGGCCCATTTTTGCTCAAGCTAATCTCCTCTTGTAATTTCCGTAGTTTTAATGTCCTAACATCTCCAAGAAAAAGGAAACTGAATTTTGATAAACTGGCTCTTGTTCGCATCCCAAGAATTTTTTTAATACGTTTTCTTTTTCTTATTTACTGTTCCATTGTATAACATTTATCTTTTAGCATGTCTGAATGTACTTTATTGATTATTCTTAGCTTTTGGTGGGTTTTATCTTTATAGGACCTGAGAATAGTACTTAACGTTGAGAATTTGAGATGTACATGAAAAGACTTCATTGAGTAGAATTATCATACATACATAATATATATATATATATATATAT
>JXTC01000003.1:1799971-1864508 GCA_002914845.1 Trema orientale
AAAAAAAAAAAAAAAAATCCTCGAAGCATATTAAAATTTAATTTTTAAAAAATAATTACCTGAGAATTGAATTCCATTCCTATTACCCAATTGCTCAAGACGATATTTCTCGACTCCCTTCGAGTTCCTATAACTTTGCGGTGATAAGTTCATTATTTGCTGTAAGATGAGGACGGCACCTTGGCGACCAAGCCACGAAAATGCGTCGAATTGGAATTGTCTTCATTAAAAGAGGTAAGCTTCGAGATATGCTTTTCCAGTCAGACTCGAGTCACTTGTCCCTCCCATTAAATTTTGCCAACTCATATCCTAGCAAAACTTCTTATTTTATTTAATTACATTATGTGGATTAACACGAACATGATTAAATCTACTAACACAATTAGTTTAATTTAAACTCGTTAATTTCTTATGAATTTTGAGTTGCGTTGTCATATTATGACCTAAATGATCACTCTAGAGTCGGCAGCAGACACATATTATAATGAGTGGGAGATTTTAAAATCTCGCCTAAAAGATTATCTAATTCTTAAGTTTACCCCTTCTTAATTTTTTTTTTTAGCATTCAAGTATATGCTCCAATTATATGCTCCAATTCAAATCTTCTTATTTTTTTAAATCATATATCACAGAATATATTTTACTAAATATCCCACCCACCATTCCCCGCTCACCTTATTCCTCACTCTTATATTTTCAACAATTTCTTTTTAATTTAAATCTTCCTTGTTCCTGAATTCCATATCATTTTATGGATCAAATAGTAAGGAATTTATAAGAATGATATATAAAATTTTGAAAAGATATGTTTTGCGATGACTAATTGCGTGTAACTCTTTTAATTCCGTTGCGATTAGTTTGATGTTTATAACTACATTTTATTTCTTAAATTTTATTGAGACATATATTAATGGTATAATTATTTTATCATTTTGTTGATCAATAGTAAATTTTTCAGATCAATACTTCTGAAGGGTATTTCTCTAAGCTCTATTCGATGCTTAAATGTAGCAAAGATGACTAAGGGAGGAGCAACAAAACAAGTCATTTTATACTAGGATCTAGCGAGGATCCAGATGCGCAGTCGAGGGATCAGATCCTCATGAACATGACAAAATAACCATTGCGTGACCGAATTGGCGATATCTTGTCGGAACAAATTAGCCCAACCACAGAGGAGAGCACCCATCTAACAGTCTGCAATATATTCTTAAATCTCATTATGACCATAAATTACGAGCACCATGGATCCAACAACGCTGAATAAAGGCCAAACATCCAAACAAGCTAAATAGAAATAGAACATACGATCGACCACGACAAATATTCCTCGAAGAATATTCGTCAATTGGTCCCTAAAACCTAAATGCACATAAGCCAACACGTGAAATCATGCCAAGATTTTTATCCGTACCACTAATACGTGAAACATATTCAACTGTTTAAAGGGACACGTTGCTACTAACTCTAACAATAAAGGGACCACAATGCTAATATAAATAGTACATCTTTCTCTTATAAAAGGTAAGTCGTCACAAATCTTCAAAACCCTACTTATCATTTCTCCATATTCTCCATCTTTCCTTCTAACTTTCTAATGTACACTACTCAACCACCATTTATGGGATATTAACCATTGATTGGGAAATATTTGGTATATATCACAGCTAGAGATGTAAAATGGGCCGGCCAACCCACATTTGATAAGCCCATACAGACTTTGTACTGGACTTAGGCCCCACCCGCTTAAAATATAGGCCGGTCTGGCCCGACCTATATTCTTATTAAAGGGTCCGACATGCCTATAGGCCTAACTCACATTTTATGCGGGCCTAAGTGGGCCGAATATGGGCTACAATGTGGGCATAATTTCTTTGTTATTTTATGCTTTAAAATATCAAATATGTACTTATGTGGGTTAAAATGTGGGCCTAAAATTCATTCATATTCTTTTAAAATTTGAATAAGTTGAAAATAAATAAAAATAAGTAAAAATAAATAACATTAAAAATATATAAATAAAAATATTTAATTAAGATTTTTTAAAATTTTAATTAAGCAATATATTTAAAATTATATTAGAATGACTAAATGTGGGCCGACAAAAATGTGGGCTGGGCCGGACAGGGCCTGTGGGCCTACTACTAAGGCCCAGCCAGGGCTTTACTATATGTAACAGGCTGACCCAAGCCCACATTAATGTGTGTTGGGCTGGTACCGTACTTTTTTTTTTTTTCGGAATGTGGGCCGGCCCACTAAGCTCAGCCCACATTCACATCTCTAATCACACCCGTGCCTACTTAAGATTTTGTGAAAATTTCATTTATAACCTTACTCACCAATAATAGTGTACCATCGTCTTTGTAAAAACCGCTATTAAAGGTGTTGTCTTCAACGGCACCTCCAATAACGATAGTTATTAACCGCCATTAAATGATTAATAATAGTATTTTTAACCGTCGAGAAATAGTCGTTATTACTCTCTTTTAACGGCGATTTTTTAATTGCTGTTAATACTGCACCTCCAATAATGACATTTATTAACTGCCATTAAATGGTTAATAATAGGGGTGAATAAAAGTCCGAAAAATCCGACCCATCCGTTAACACTGCCCGACCTAAAACCGATATTCGGATCCATGCCAGCCCACCCGAGATAGTCGGGTTGTACCCGACAAAACTAAGAGATATTCAATTCAGGTATGGGTAAGCATTTCGGAATTGATTTTAACAGAACCCAACCCGAACTTGAATAAAAGAAAGAAAGAAAGAAAAAACATTAGTGTATAATATGTAGTGTATGCTGTATACGATTGTAAGTAGTAACAATAACCTAATTTCCTAACCTAGCTCACTCACTCTCAACCCTAACTCTCTCACTGAACTGCCGCCTCCTTACCTCACCCCTCAGCCCTCACCCTCAAGAGTCAATACTCAAGCCTTCATCCCCTCTGCTTCTAGCCTAAAATCGCCCAAAGCCGCTCGACCCTCAGGACCTCACATCTCTTGCTACCTCAGTGCAGCTCCTCTCACACTCACAATTGCTCCCTCTCAAGCTTTCAACTTCATCTTTCTCACTTATTCAAGGATTAAAATGTCGATATTGATGTCGATGTCGAGGTTTGATTTTACGGACATTGTCGAAGATATTGTCGATGTCGAAGATATTTGGGAAAAATACCGAAATTTATCTTAAAACTCAAAATTTTCAAGAAAAACTCTAAAAAATGCTAAAACAAGTAATATTGCATAATCTATATTAGTTTTTATTTAAAAACAAAATCAATTTATACTTTATAAGATAATGAAATATACTTATATAGTAGAAAAATGACCGAATTTCATTTTATAGAATAAATTTAAAATCAAAATACATGTTACACTGTTTTATTTAATACATCCATATAATACTTTACAAATTATAACTAGTTCTAAATTACATTGAAAATAAATAAAAATCATTGATAATATAGAACAGTTCAAATATATTCAATACCAAAACTAGTTTCTATGAAGTTGAAAGTCATAAGAGAAATTCTCGTCTTGGTCCAAAATTTCTTTTAAAAGTCGCGAGAGTCCCTTATAGAGATTCCAAAATAATAAATACAAATAGTGCATATATTCTCATTAAATACAACTCTAAAATTTTACCGACATATTGTGGAGAGAAAACTATGATTTATTTTTATATTATTTACTATCATTTTCTTTATTAAAAAAAAAAGACTTGGGAAAAAATTCTACATTTCTGTCGACATTTCAAAATGTCGATGATATTGTCGCGACAATGTCCATAAATATCTCGATATTAGCTCATTTTTTACCGATATTTTACCGATATCGACATATTCTCGACATTGTCGATATTTTATGGATATTTCACGGATACACTGGAAAAAATATCTTTTTATTCTATATCGATGTCGAGACTTCAAAATAAGGATATTATCGTGACAATGTCGATAAATGTCGCGACATTTTATCCATGCACTTATCTCAACTCGCTTTCTCTTAGGACAATTTGGAACTTTAAGGCTTTAGGTAATGTTTACTTCTTTTTTTTTTTCTTTAATTTTTTTTAATATCTATATAAATTATAGAAATTACAAACTATAAATATAATGCCTCATTTGATTATTGAATGTTTAATGTTATGAAGAAAGTCATTGACTATCTCTCTCTAAATATAATGCCTCATTTGATTATTGAATGTTTAATGTTATGAAGAAAGTCATTGATTATCTCTCTCTCGCGGTCACACTTCCAGCTTTGCTGCTGAGGGCGACAAGTCGGCCACGGCTGGATGGCACTCGACACTTGTCACTCGGGAAGCTCAGTTTGGTTATTTCGTCTCTTTGTTTTTTTTTCATGATGTGTATTGAATGATGTGTGTGTATGTACTACTTAACTAATCACAGGTTTATATTAATACTTGTAAAGAATTTAGAAACAGAAAGCATTTCTTTTTTTTTTTTTTGTGAGATGATTCCAATGAAGCATTTCCATTGCCGTGTGTTTTTTTTTGTGTGTGTGATGAATATATTGATTTAGTCACTATAAAACAAGTTTATGTGAACTTGATTTGTATTATGTTTACTGATTAGCTCAATTAATTTGTTATTTATGATGTTTGAATATGAAAAATACATGTTAATTGCTATGGTTTTTCCTTGAATTGTTTTATTTCAATGCTAGGTGGAAATTAGTATAGTTATTTTTTTTTATGTATGAATTTAAGGTGATGGAAGAAGGGGATTCTCAATCTAATTTTCTAATTTTAGATAATGTTGTACCTGAGTCATACATTACTAATACACCTCTATCCAATACTAACCCACTCGAATATCCAACACAAAAGGAGAATGAGAATGTGAGAGAGAAAAAGAGAAAGAAACATCCTAATCCTAATCAGAAAAAGAGGTCATCTATGTAGGAGCATTTTACAAAACTTGAAGAATATGACCCTGATGATCCTAGGTGTTTGTGCAACTATTGTGGAAATAACTATGCTTGTGACACTAAAAGACAAGGTACTAGTACTTTGTGGAATCACTACAAAAATGCTTATGAAGGAAGTTCTTATAAGGTTGATGCGGAAAAACAAAAGATATTATCAGTTGAACCTAAGAAAGGAGAAAAAGAATGTGAAGGAACCTTAGTGGCACTGCAATTCAACAAGGAAACAAAAGACAAGGTATGTAGAAGGATAGGGCTTTAGGCAAATGGTTCGTGTATAACAACCTAGGTTTGATATACTATCCCGAATGACACTTGCTAGAGATATTATTAAGTTGTATTATGAAGAGAAGAGAGTTTTGAATAATGTCCTTAAAAATGAGAGGGTTTCCCTAACTACTGATACTTGGACATCTATCCAAAATATCAACTACATGTGTATCACCGTTTATTGGATAGATAGAGATTTTAAATTGCAGAAAAGGATCATTAACTTTTGCCAATTCACTGACCATAAGGGGGGGGGGGGGGAGGGGGGAACTTTTGGGAAGGAGGTTGAGGCTTGTCTGAATGAATGGAGTATTTCCAAATTGTTTACCATTATGGTTGATAATGCTACACCTAATGATAAAGCAATCCAGTATTTGCAGAGAAAATTTGCTGCAAAGGATGGGGGTCTAATACATGGAGGCAAGTTCTTACACTTAAGATATTATGCTCATATTACTAATCTCATTATTAAGGAGGGGTTGACTGAAAGACATTATTCCATTGCTAGCATTCGAAATACAGTGAGGTTTGTTAGATCATCTCCTTCAAGGTTGAAAAAAATTTAAAGAATGCATGAAGGAAGAAGAAATTTCGTGTAAGGATTTACTTTGTTTGGATGTCAATCTAGGTGGAATTCTACCTATTTGATATTGAATTGTGCTTTAAAATTTCAAAAAGCATTTGAAAGGATGGAATCGGATGCGAATTATCTTAAGTATTTTGAAGAAGTTACTAATAAGGATGGAAATACAAGGGGGACCGCCGAATGATTATGATTGGAATAATGCAAGGGTTTTTGTGAAGTTTTTAGAAACCTTTTATGAAGTGACCTTGAAGTTTAGTGGTTCCACATATGTGACTTCTAATAAGTACTTTATTGAGATTTCCGAAATTCAGCAAGAGTTATATAGTTTACCACTTGAAGATGAAGAGGACTCTTTGTTGGGAAGTATGGCTAGAAGCATGCAAGCCAAGTATGACAAGTATTGGGAGAAAATTGATGAGTCCAATGAAGCATTACTAATTGCCCTTGTACTTGATCCACGATACAAATTTGGATAGTTGGGACATTATTTTAGTACTTTTCATGATCCACATACTTGTAGTGATATGATAAAGAATGTTGAAAATACTCTTCGTATCTTATTTGATTATTATCATAAAGTGTTATTTGGAGTAAGGCCAACTACAAGTTACCAATCTTTGGTGCAACCTTCAATTGGATCTTCAAGTATTGGTAGGAGTGGGAGAGTTGGTGGCCGAAGTGGTAGCTTGCATTCTTCTTTTCTACAATAATAGCTTGATCAAGATAGGGATAGGACAAAGAATGAGGTGGATCATTACATTTCTGAGCCTCCGGAATATGTGGTTGAAGGTGATGAATATGATATTTTGAAATGGTGAGTAAAAACTGCATGTAAGTTTAAGGTTCTTTCTCGCATTACTCGTGATGTGTTAGCTATTCCTGTAATGACTGTTGCATCTGAGGCTGCATTTTCTATTGGAAGGCACATTCTTGATCCGTTTAGGAGTTCATTGAGTCCTAAAACTGTGGAAGCATTAATTTTCCTAAAAAATTAGTTGAGTGCATCACATCAACCAATAGTTGTGAGAGACTACGAATGAAATTGAAGTTTTTGAGATATTCGAGGACCTTGAGATAGATAATCTATATAATTACTTATTTCTTTCATTGTTTATTTCATATATAATTATTTCAATCTGAATTTTTTAACTTTGTTTTACAGAATTGTCTACTACTAGCAATACTACTTCCACCCCCACCCATTCAGTACCCTCTGCACAAAGTGGAAGTTAATGCAATCCCCATTTTAATTTCTTAGTGTAAGTGGTTATTATTATATTAACCACGTTTTAATTTTATTTTAGACCATGAAAATAATTTATGTTAGTGCAAAATTTCATTTCGACACTGTAGAGGAGTATGAGAGCAAAACTTATTACCAGTTGTTACTGAAAACTGGGCCAAAAGTCCCTCTACGCAGGCTTGATTCGAACTTGGGAGCATGGAGTTACACTCTCTCCTGACCTCGGTGTCCTGAGGTTGTAATGGGGGGGTGCTAGATACTAGCGTGGTACCTATCAAATAGTCTTCGAAGCTTAAGTAAGTAATTTGAGTTTTAGTAAGGGATAGTCTCCGGTGGAGAGCTATCATAAGAGAAATAGAAATAAGGAGAGAGTAGGGCAGAGTTTCGACCTTCAGTTTCAGCTCTCCTTTGGTGTGGCGATTGGTGACCTTTATATAGGCGAATTTCAGAGTGCATCAGCGCTGTTGGATCATCTTAGGAAAAGAGTGTGGTCCTCCTAGCCCTTAATCCTTGTATATTTAATATGGCGACCCATACGGCCGTGGTACTTTATTCACCGATATATTCTCATATTCCTACACCCTAGGTCGAGGGCCATTAACGCCTATCGGTGGTGTAGGTGTAAGTACAGCCCATACTTTATAGGGTGGGCCACTGACAGCTTGGATCAGTGGTCGAGGAATCTACGAATCTCGAGGTGCATCGAGATGTCTAGGCATCTTAACTTCGAGGTCTGACTGCCCTCTTGGTCAAGGCTTCTTGGTCATGAGATCAGGCTGTCCCCTTGGTCAAGGCCTCTTGGTCGCGAGGTTAGGCTATCCTCTTGGTCGAGGCCTCTTGGTCTCGAGGTCGGACTGCTCTCCTAGTCACGAGGTTAGACCACCTTATTGGTCGAGGCCTCTTGGTCGTGAGGCCAAGTAGACCTCTTGGTCGCAAGATCAGACTGCCTTCTTGGTCAAGAAGTCAAACAGCCCTCTTAGTCGAGGCCTTTTGGTTGCGGCCTCTTGGTCTCGAGGTCAGACTACCCTCTTGGTTGAGGCCTCTTGGTCCCGAGGCCAGTCGACTCCAAGGTTCTCTTCTCTTGTCCCATTTTGGTCTCGGGGTCTTCCTTCGAATCTTTCTCGTTGTTCTCGGGTCTTATACTTGGGCGATGAAAATTACCCACAATAATTTATATTCTTTTTAACTTTGTTGTTGTAATAACTAATTGTGTTGACTTGATGATGGAGGCTGGGACTGCATCTTTCATAATATAATAGGCTAATAGCTTTCATATTTCATGTTGTAATAGACTAATATCTTTCAGATTTGGTTTAGTGTAATAGCTTTTTTCATATTGTAGTAGCTTTCATATTTGGTTTGGTGAATTGTATTAAGTATTAACTAATTATTTGCTTTTGTCTTGTGAATGTGGACCATTAAATTGTATTTTTATTGTCGTTTTTTTTGTAGTTTTGTGACTTTTGTCTAACATTTTGAGAAATTATTTATGGTGAAAATGGATTGAAGTTGAATTGCATAAAACAATTCCAAAAATTAGCCCAAACGTGGGATTGAATATCCCAGAAAAGGGCCGAATCATGAAATGAGCTTATATTTCGAAAAAAAAAGGAAGATATGGGCCAAACCGGAACCCGCCCGAGAACCCAAAACTCAAAAAACTAACCATCGTTCGGTTTGGTTATATTAATGCATTTTTCTAACTCGAAACTCGAAAACTCGAACCCAAAAAACCCGACTATGTATTTCTCAAACCTGAAGACCCGAAAAACCGAAAACCCGTCCGATATTCACCCCTAGTTAATAACAGTAGTTTTTAACCGCTATTAATTAGTACTAATGTTGTAGTGGGATGATAACGTACAGAAATTTGGGTTTTAGACTTTTTTGATAAGAAACTATCGAAAACAACTTCTTTGATAAGAAACAATCGAAAATTGTGACGTGTATTAGTTTAAGGATGTAAATCCATACCAATAACTTCAATAAAATTATACAATTACCAAGTAAATAGATGTTATTTTTTTTAAACTTCTGTTATTGTTTATTAAAAAAAAATTCATTATACCCACTGAAATAAAATCCTAGACAGAGTTACTAGGGCTTTTTTTTTTTTCTATAAAAACCAATCAATAGATACATATAAACTTGTGTTTTAAGAACATGGAAAGTTAAGAAAAAGGCCATTAGAAGGAATGTAAGAGTAGACATTTTATTTTGGTTAAGATTAATAAAGGTGCGCAGTTGAAAGATATTGCTTTTCGTGATTTCAATCGCAGGGCACGAGGCCATAATTGAACGGTCACTTTTCTCACGATGGATTTATTGGATGATGCTCTCAAAGAGTGCGCCTTTCCCATGTCCAAGAAAATTGGTCATGCTTATGATCAGGATCATCAAATGTCAAGCTCATGCCAAGCTGACGGCCAGATTTTATTGTCTATGCACATAATATATATGTACAAATATTTACAGAAGCATATTTTTTCCTACTAGCAACGTACGTTTTAAAAGTCTAATTTTCATTAGAGTTTGGCACTTACACAAGTGTTCAATACATGTGATAGTATTCCGTCCTAAGCTCTCTCTCTAATTATTATCCGTGTTTATGTTTTCGGTCATATTAACACTAAATATATTGGTGAGTTCGACTCTTTCCCGGAGAAAGAATCTTTCTTCAACGTCGTTTACTTATATTTCGTTTCATGCATATGTAAATAAGTAAGTTTGATAGTTCGTTATTAGTGTGTTTTCATTCGTGGAATGTTACTCAAAGTTGAGGGTATTTGAATTCTCATATTATCACCGTCAATACCTGTGTAGGTGTCGGAAATTTGGTTAAATTATAAAATTATAAAATCTAGCCTTACTCCCACCTCGGCAGAAAGGGGAGGGAAAAAAAGTTTGAGTCTATAAAAAGAGACTACATTATTCTTAGTTACTAATTACTCCAATTAAAATTTTTAAAAGTATTTCTTTCTGCAGTTGTTTTTGTGGATTGAAGTTGGATAGGATTTGACATTTACTAATTACTCTAATTAAAATTACTCTAAAACGTGATCATCGCAGCAGGGATAAAATTGGAAATAAAAAGAAATTATTATCATTTTTTTTTAAAAAAAGAGATGAGTCATCATTTTCGTTGAAGACGGATGTAAGAAATTGGAAAATTTTATATGGTTCTAATATGAATCTTACTTTGGTCCAAGTATTAATGTATCTAGATGAAAAGTATATGAATATATTGCTAATTTTATATTTTATTGTTTCAATTTTATGGGACATATATTGCCAAAATTTTATATGGTTCCAAGATAGATCTACTCAAGTATTCATAAATCTCTCTTCTAGATATATGAATGCTTGGACCAAACTATATTTATATTAGAACCATATAAAATTTTTCACTTTCTTCCCTTCGTTTTGAATGAAAACTATAACCCAACTCTTTTTTTTTCAAAAATAAAATAATAATTTTCCTTTGTTTCCAATTTTACCACTGAGATGAGTCTTTTTTGGCCAAATACTAATTAACGGCAGTTTTGGAAAGAAAATATTAAAAAGAATTAACATGAAATAAAAGCCACAAATAAAAAAATAGGGACTTAACCGTAAAAAAAAAACAAAGACCTTTCTTTTCTAGTAAAACTAATATTAGGAGACTTAAGAGGATTTTACTCTAAAAAATTGAGTTCAGGATTAATTTTACTAAATTATTCTGAATTCAAGGTTTTTTTTTTTAATTAAAAAGCCATACTTTTATTATCACTTAGTGACTCACTGCATGTTTTTATTTGTAGATGTATGTACTCTTTTGATTTCAAATATCCCTCAGATTTAGATCTACTTTTTGTTTTTGTTTTTTTGTTTTTTTTTTTTGGAAGTGGACTACAACTTCAATTAAATGTTAGTTCCACTATAAAGTGTTACATTTATTCTAGGCTTATACATATACTAATAACAATAACGTATTGGTTTAAGTTGGTCTATAACTTTTTCCTAATAATAGTTTAATTGCTTGCATCGGATACTCCCATAATCTTCTTTTTGTTTCTTTACATATTAAAAGAAAATTAAGAACAAGAGCAAAGGAATATTATTATTCGGCTGTGAGATATATAATTATCTCATATAAATCAGTAACCTGTTTCAAATGCTGTTATAATGTAGCAGAGAGAGAGCCATCATTATCATATATAGTTCTGAAATTATCAAACAAAAGAAGGATTCGATGAAAAATGCAAAATAAAATTGATCAGGCAATTATAGATATGCATGCACCGAAAGATACTTTCTACTTTGGAGGGTTTTGATTGCTGTGATAGTTTTCTACTTGAATTGGGAAATAGAAGCAAACAAAAATAAATATGGATTTACTCGGATTCACTTTCAGATTTTTGTTTAAATAAATTGAAAATAGAAGTACAAATTTTATTTTGGTTTTCAATTTTTATAAACAAGAAATATGCTTAGCAAACTTTATTTCACTATTTGTTTCCAAAAACAATAAAGTGCAAATAATGAGAGAGAAAGTTATATAGACTTATATTTGTGTATGTATATACATATATATATGTACGTACTTGTATATAAATATTTGTATGTTCTTTTGTTTTTAAAATTTGTTTAAAAAAATAAAGGTATTAGAAATTTTTTGTTAACTTTTTTTTGAAATTTTTGGTAACAATTTTTAAAAACAAAAACAAAGTTGTCAAATAAACTTTCAAAAAAAAATTCATTTTTCTGTTTAGAAAAAAAAAACAAAAAAATAATAAGAAAGTAAATCCTAACAAGCCCTATATATTTGTTGTGTTAGATATTAACATTATGATTTACTTATTTTTATAACTTCTTGTTGTAGGAGATTAATTTGCGCGTGAATATAGGACAATCGTAGGGCAAACATATAACTCTCGCTCATAATTGTGTACATAGGATTATTTTTTTTCCCCCCTTAAGCACTTATTTATCTTATTTATGTTGAGAATTTAGGACACTACAGGGAACCAATGACTTTGTTATACATTCTAAGTGAACACTCAAACTCGAAGCCGTCGAATAGCTAGCTAGCATCGCGTGTGTGTATATATATATATATATACATATATATTAGAAATACAGAAAATGTACTTTTACACACGGTGCTAGCTAGCTATAGCATTTTATGTGTATATATATAAAATCTGTATACGCACGTGGGTGCGGAAGAAATAAAAAATAAAATAAAGACCTAGACGAAATCCCATATATTTCATGCTAATTATTTGGTTGGAGATGGACTTTGCCCTTGAAAGTTTAGTAGTTCTTTGTTATAAGGTTGTTTAGCTTTCTAGCTAGTAGCTTTAAGAGGTACGTACAACAATCATCGGGGACCGAAGCGGCGAAGCCGGGAATGTTGTAAGGGCTTGCGATAAGTAGTATATAGTTTAAGTCGTCTCAGTCCGATAATCGGATAGTATATATTATATATTCTAATGTGTCGAACATGTAACATATAAGGACTTCAAGTTGTCTCCGGTTTATAGTGTGGGAAAGGCACCTCTTACCCTTTAGGTACCCCTTGAATTTTAGCAAAAGCAATATTTTAAATTGGCTACTCAGCCTCGTAAAGATGAATTATAAAAACTCAAAAGAAAATGAAAGAAATGAGACAGTAGATGATGATGATGGTGGAGTTGAGAGGGCGCGGCTAATTTCAACAAGTAGAATTCTTGCAAAAGACAGAATTTAAGAACACCCCATAATGGCACTCAAAGAAACTCAAAAGCAGACAAAGACACACCAGTGCACCACAACCTAAATGACAAAAACAGCCTCACAAAGTTGCATGAGGAAGAAAAATAAATTAAAATGTTACAAACTTGGACATATATATCCATTATATTTAAGAGAGAGAGAGAGAGATTCCATCATTTGACAGGAATTCTCTAGGAAAATAAAAATAAAAACAAAAACGTAACGGGGAGTGAAAGATACCCTCACGAAGAAGTCTCACAAAAATGCCATGAAGATGAGCTTGTCATCACGTGAATTTAAGATGCTTTTTTTGGGGTGTGATAAGGATAATGTGGGTCTTCCTCTTTCGAATAATTAAGCTAAGGTTATATATATATATATATATATAGGTTGCCAATCCAATAGGTATTTTTTTTTAATCTATGGGTAGGTATTTTTTTTGAACCGTTGGATCATCATCTAATGGTGATCCAATGGCTCTAATGAAGTGTATGAAAAGACGTGCATAATTAATGACTTTTCTCTCTCCTACCTTTTACAATAAAAAAATATATTTGTTAGATTTTTATTGGTAAAAAAAAATACCTACCCATAAGTAAAAAAAAAAAATACCTACTGGATTGGTGCATATATATATATATATATATTTATAGCCTTTCAGTGGATGTAACCGCTTTGGATTCAACGAATTGTATTTTTTTGTAATAAGTTCATATGCAATATTTTTCTTGAAACTGAAAGAGCTAGGCATTTTTCGGCTCATTCAGTGAATCTTATTGAAAATTGTAAGCACTAAGCTAATTTTCACTACTAAAAAAGTGACATTCCACGTCACTTATATCACGTTATTTATACTAAAAAATGATGTCGTATTAAGAGCACGTCACGTCATACAAAAGCGACTAGCATCAGAGTATACCACGTCGCTTTTAAGTTAAGCGACATGGCAGCATTAGATACTACGTCACTTCTGGGGCAAGCGTACCACGTCGCTCGCCCCAGAAGAGACGAAGTACCCGCTCTACGTACTACGTCGTTTCTGCAAAAAGTGACATGGTATATTATTTTATTCTATACCACGTCGTTTTCTGCAAAAGCGACGTAGTATGGGGCTTATACTAGCCACTTCATTAATCTGCACTGACGAAAAATACTCCATCATGAGCATCTATTCAAAATCATCAATCCTACCAAATCGTCCCCTAACCCTAATTAGAACAAACCCAAAATTTTCAATACCTTTTTATTCAAACTCTACCCCTTTCAAATTTCAGGTACCTCTATCTCTTATTTTAGTTTCTTCTATTTTTAAGTCTTTGAAAATTTATGTAATAGTCATTTTTGATCTTCTTGGTACAGATTCTTAAGGTTTCCGACAATCATCGATAATGCTGCGGCACGAAAAAGAAGACAAGGGAGAAGCGAATCGACACCATAAGTATTTGGGCAACGGATCACGAAGTCGATGATTTGGTGTTTGGCTTGTAAAGGTGGTGTGAAGCGCACGTATCATTAGTCTGATCTATGAGGAGACCTGTTAGGTACTTAAGATTTTTTAGAATGTTGTAACCTATACCAGCCGAGCACGTTGTATTATTAGTCTGATCTACGAGGAGATCCATGAGGTACTTAAGATTTTTTAGGATACTGTAACCTACACCAGCTGAGCACACAAGGAGGAAGACGACACTTATCATGTCGCTTCCTAAAAAAGTGACGTGGTATTATATACCACGTCGTTTTCTAGAGGAGTGACATGGTATGTATATACCACGTCACTTGTATAAGTGACGTGGTACTTTTAAAGCGACGTGGTATGAGTGGGGCTACCACGTCACCTGTTTTCACGTTGCTTGTGGAGCGATATAGTTTCTCTACTACGTCGCCTTATAAGTGACGTAGAAAATATTTTCTATAGTAGTGTTTGTCAGGACCACATGTATTATCTATATATAAAATTATTACGTTGTTGTGTTTCAAGAACATTAGGGGAGAAAATTGCAATAATGTATATATATAATTGTTTAAAGGTAACCAAATTGGCTCTTCCAAGGGAGTTCCTTTCTAGTTCTTGGTGCTTATAAGTAGACATAGGTTCAAAGTCAAGGAGTTCAGTTGTCCTGATGCTAATTGGTGATAGGTTCAATAACATGGGCTACATAAGCAATCAGAGAAGTTATTGAATATTCTTTAGTAAAAGGTTTAGTAAATTATATACTCTTTGTTTATATAGTTTAATCAACATTTATAATAAACAAACAATTACATATGACAATTGAGATGCATAAGCTAGACATGGGTTTGAAAATCACACTTGAGCTCGAAATTATAAAAGTACCATATCCTGATACCGTTTCACATATGTCTAAGCATTAGCAGGATAGGTGGGGTGGGGTAAAATCAAGTAGAGCTTATAAATATATATTATACATATATCATTAATTTTAAACAAGTAGAAAAATCTCTTCTTCTTCTTTTTTTTTTTTTTCCGTTGGTTTGTTTACTTATATATTCTTGATGTGACAAGATCAGTCTGCATATTTGAAGTTACATTATATAAAATGATATATATAACTTTCTTATAAGAAATTAATTAAATTAAACTTAGCTAGTCATGACACAACAGTATATGGACTGTTCTCTAGATTAAAAGCGCATAATTTTTGTTGTGTCAGTCTACGGTTTATTATGTGTTGCAAATCCGGCAAGGAGAGGTATATTCCAGATATATTTATTGATTCAAAAATAGGTTAACTGCAAAAAAAAAAAAATCCCGAATTATTAGTATTTTTCTAGTTTTAATCATATTTTTTGATTGTGCAAATGCCTCTACATTTAGACTCTCCGTAAATATATATCCTCCTCGTATAAATTGACAAAAACATTTCTAACTAAATATAATTTTTCTAGTATTTGTAGATATTTTAAAAAAGGAAGTATAATTTTGCACAAGCGAAAAACTAGAGTTAAAACTGCAAAATATCATAATTCATTGTAGTTTTGTTCTAATTAACCATTCAAAAATTAAAACTAAAAAAATTACATTAACACTCCCTAATTTATGTCAAAATTACAATGACAATATTTGGAAAAGAAAATTACGTTGACACCTCTTAAGATTCAAAAATTTTACTTAGACCTTAAAATTGAGTAAAATGTTACATTTAACCATTAACCATTAAGTTTTCATTTATGACTATTTCTATCAAAGCAACAATTAATTCTTTAAATTAAATGTACAAAATGGCTAAATGGTGAAAATTGTATGAATTTTTCAAACTTGTTTAAATTAAGGGTGTCACTGGAATTAGTTGTTGTCCAGGGAGTATTGTTATAATTTTAACATAAATCAGGAGTCTCATGTTATTTTCCCTAAAATAAACGTACTTGTTCTTTATAAAAAATGCAAACACTGAAAAAAAAAAAAAAAAAGCCCACGGAAATATATACAAAGTAACCGCATGCATTTAATTCTTTAGTCACCTCGACTGAGTAAACTAATTATCTCAAATTAAACCGGTTAATTCTCTTGTAGGAGGGGTCTTCTTTTATATATATATATGTATATGTATATATACATATTGTTGTGTGTGAAGAGGGGTCTTTGTTCTTTACATACTTTTATAATATGAAATCTTATATTAAATTTTGCCTTCGATGACAAACAAAAATGGTCTCTCGAACCTAATGGGTAGTTTAGAAAACAAAAGTATATCACATGGAGTTGAAAAATCCCGTTTGTGTAACAAGATCTAAAGCGGCTCAAAAGTCACCTGGTCCAAAGGTTTTTTTTTTTTTTTTTAAAAGGTCAAATATAGAAGTGAGCTGAATATTAATTTAGTGAGAAAAAAAAAAAAAACGTTTCTTGGATTCCCGAGAGAATCTATTCAAATGAGACGCCTTTCTTTGGCTGCGAAATATGCAAAATGGTTGGCTATAAGGCGGTCAAGCCAAGGCACCATATATCATTTTTTAAAATATATATATGCATATATATACATAAAAATTGTATAATTCCACGATTCTCCTTTCGTTAATAAATATTTTCCTTTGAATTGACCAAACTGCTTTTGGTTCATAAGATCCTCCTCTTCGTGACTCATAAGGCCCATGACCTGGCTGGCTTAAATTCCTTGTCATTAAAAAAAGAAAAATTCCTTGCCATCATTGTTTTCATTAGTAGCAGGATTAAGAGAATCTTATTAACCCTTTTTGACCCATCGTAATGAGGAATATTATACAAAACTCAACCACTAATATAGACTCAAAAGCTTCACATTAAGCTGACTAAAATACCCCTCCAATTCCATCCAAAATTTACTATTGATATAAATATCTAATTTTTAATGTGACTTCGCTTCCAAAAAAAAAAATTAAATGGGAATTATTAATAATTTTAAGAGTAAGATCTTAGTTGTTAAGGCCGTTTGGTATAATTTTTATTTCTTGAAGTAAAAATCCAAAAAGATCTTCCTAGAAAAGCTAGTGGATTTATGATTCATTAAAAAAATCTTCTAACTAAAAATAGACCTTTTGACAATTCATCCAAACACTTTCAAAAATAGTTTTTGAGTCCGAAAATATCTTTGGAATCCATGCCAAACAGGTACTCATTATTTGATTGGGTCATTATATACGAAAAAAATTTGTTTTCGGATTTCTATACATAAATGTTTAATGGAATTGCTTTTATTTTTTATTTTTTATTTTTATTTTTTGGTCTAATGGGAATATTTGTTTGCAAAGCCATTTTGACTAAAATGTTTTCAGTTTTTTTGAGATATTTTTCAGTTCCTATTGATTTTGATTGACATCAACTACAATCTAAGTCATAATATTTCTTTTTTTTTTTTTTCAATTTAACAATCCATATATAGAAAGTAATCCCAAACAGTGCCGATTGATCCAAGGAAAACACAGTCATCAATTTATATATAGGTTCTCAATCCAATAGGTATTTTTTTTAACCTATTGGATCATCATATAACGGTGATCCAACAACTATAATAATGTGCGTGAAAAGATGTGCATCATTAATGTTATTTTTTTCTCTTACTTTTTTTTTTGGCGAACCTCGACAGATGAGTGAAACTATATTAAAAGAGAAAGAAAAAGACGAGACACTAAGTCAGAGGGGGCATATATTTCTTTCTCCTACTTTTTATTATAAAAAGACGTGCATAATAAATTTTAATTGGCTAAACGATACCTATATAATATATAGGTAAACAAAAATACCTAATAGGTTAGTACCTATATATATATATATATATATGGGCACCAACCTAGTAGGTATTTTTTTTTTCTTTACCTATCCATAGATATTATTTTGGTTAATTAAAATTGGTCGCGTACATCTTTTCATAATAAAAGGAGGAGAGAGAAAAATATTAAATACTGAATATTTATTTTTATTATTATTTTTTTCAACTACTTAAATTATGGTAGTCATTAGATCAATAATCCAATGGCTAAAAAAAATATCTAGTGAAAAAAAAAACTACTGGATTGGCAACCTATTAAGCTTATATACATATATATATATATATTAATAAACTTTTTTCTCTTTATAGAGAACACAGAGTGCGCGCCATATCGCTTTTATAGACTTTTGTTAGTGTTATGAAAAGGGTATATGTGTTTTAAGGGGCTATGCCTTTTAGTCATCTTCAAAAACAATTGGATCTTCTTCATAGTCCTAATTTATATGATTTTGTTTTTCAGATATATAATATATGGAGTGGGAAGTAGCACTAAGTTGGTTTCAAACCGCACTTTGCCACTTTGGAGTTAAACATTGCTGAAACAAGGACTCTTTGCCCATTGGTCCACATTTTCAAAACAAATCATCCAAAATGCGCAGAATGACCATTTGGATGGATTGAAAAGAAACGTAACACCAAACCATATAATTATTCCTTAATCTAATTATTATAATAACAAAAATTGGTAAAAGAAAATTAAAAAGGGTATTATTGGAAACTAGTGATATCGACACAAATAATAAGATTCTTTCAAAAACAAGCATCCGACAAAAACCAATGCAGATGCGAGATGTCGAAGTGGATCCAATCCAAACTCTATGTTTTTGATATTAGAATAAAGAAAGGAAAAAATATTTAAAAAATAAATAAAAGGTTTTATGCAGTCCATTAGGATAGTTAAGATCTCGTGGGGAAATAATAAGAATAAATAAATAAAAAATTCGGATTTGGTGGAGAAGAGAAGGGTAGAAATGAAATAGATTCCTTCATTCTATGGAAATGGAGGAGATATGGAATCTAACGGATGTAAATATATACAGATTATATAGTTCTTTTTTTTTTTTTTTGAAAAAAAAGTTTGCATATAGTATTTTCTTGGTTGAAAAAGAGCATCTTCTTCTACCTTGTCCTCTTTCTGCTAACATTTGTTCCAACTGAATTCTCAAGCAACGTCGAAGTTGAACTTAATGGGTCCTCTTAAAATTTTCCAAGATTCCTTATCTCTAAGCTATTTAGCTAGCTACCACCATTACTCAATTTCATGGACCCCACCATTGCTTTTGCCTTTCGAGACTGTAAGACGCACCGTCTCCATCGTCACATGTTTCTATCCCATATGCCATATGCTATATGGTGTTATTTTTGTCAACAATGTTTAGCTTTGGGTCCTAATTAGGAGATATTTATGAACAAATGTCTTTATCTTCGTTTTTTCTTCTTCATTTTTTTTTTTTTTTTTTTTGGGTGGGGGTTGGGGAGCGGAAGAATGGAAGAGAAATAAAGAATAAATAATAGTAAGATCAAAGATTTAAAATTCTCACAAGAAGTATCATACTAGTATTATCATATTACAACATCTACTCAATATTCTATTGCTGCGTACTCGAGTTAACTTATATATAAGTTACCTTGGATCAAAACTTGAACAAAAAAAGAATTGAGTCCTTTTTATCACTGTTAGAGTATTAGTATACCTACTAGGTATAAAAACTCCAAAATTAATATGACAAGTATTTACTTGAGATGGCATCAATTGGAAAATTTCCTTCAAATGATTTAAGATTTTATTATTATTATTATTATTTTTTTTGCATTTTTTCTACTCTAAGTACGAATTTTTTAAACTGATTTTTGACACTGATTATTTACCTAGCTATCCATTTTTCCGAACAAACTATATCAGCTTATGAACTTCGAAAATAAATTGTTGTTTGTTGAAGTATCGTGAAAATGAAATAATAATCATAGGAAGTGGCACATCAGAGTAATGAATGATTATCATTGTAGGGCATATCTATTTAATTAAAAATCAATGGTTTGAATTCTGCCAAAATGTCATCAATTAAGGAATAATCTTATTTTCTCTCTTTCGAGATACTACATATCTTAGTAGTCGAGATTACACAATAAAATAAAATAAAATATCACATCCGAACCAAAATTTTAAAATATGTAAATGAAGGACCTCAATTAAGGACTAAATTTTCAAATTATGTCATCAACCCGTAACCGTGTTATGTCAAAAGTCTATTAGACCATCTCCGATACAAAATGCTATCCCAATGTTATATTTGAAATGGCTTATGCTAAACTTAGAAAATATTTTTTAAGTTTTTCTCCCATGGATGCATGCTAATATATATGCTAAACTTAGAATATACTTTTTAAGTTTTGCTCCAATAGACGTGTTGTGCGGTCTTGAATCTATATCATTGGTCAACCAGAAAAAGAAAGCTAACGACTGTGAGGTGAATACATCAGATCGCATATTAACATCTTAACCAATAGTACGGCATTCTCTGAATAGATAACGTACGACCCGAATCGATGATAAAAAGAAACTAGATTAAGCTTCAAAAGGGTAACTAGGAAGAAAAGGAAACGAGCTTCTGGGTAGAGATCAAGTAATCCATTTATTAGTTATTACTCGATTCTCTATTATTATCCAAAATTATATCTTCTGATTATATATTTTCCCGTTTCCACAATTGGGAAACATTGAGCCACCCTCACCTATATAAAAGGGGTTCAGTCTCATAATTTTTTATCTCATAATCACTTCACTATACACTCTCCTTGTAACTCTCTCTTTGCTCTCACATTAAGACTTAGAGGAACTCTTGTAATTCTCCAGAAAATAGTGAGACTCATCTTTTTTGGGGCTGAACCACTATAAAATTCTTGTCTCTTTATTTTGCTTTATTTTTCAATTCATTTCATATATAGAATACATCTCGTAAATATCAAAATTCATTGTTGACAAAACCTCTATCAACAGGATGCATGCTAATAAAAATGCCAATTTGTATTTGAACATTATTTTTATTTACAATTCCTTTTTTTTCTACTATTAATTCCTATTACCATCCAATTACTAATGATAAAAGCTCTACTTACTTACCTACCAATATAATCACTCATATTCTATTTTTTTTAATAAAATGCTCATATTTTATTTAAATCAGCAAATAGTCAATACAATCACCTAAAAAAATGAGTAGCTTGTTGAGTATGATCTTAGAAAGAGATTTTGATGAATCATCATCTCATAAAGAAGTGATCACGGGAACTCTAATTTATAGAAATTAGTAAGAGTAGTACTGTGAATAAAATTTAATGAAAAAAAAGAAAAGAAAATATTATAATTTATTAAATTAGCCATATTGTAAAACCTACATATTTTCAATTTGATACAATTGCAATTTTATAATTGGTCACTTTGTAAATAGTGAACATATTATAAAATTTAATAAATATTATAATGGCTATATTTGACATATTACTGGAGATTTTTTTTTTTTGGGTGAAATGCTGAAATTGTGTGCTAAATGCAATATTTAGCATGATATGTTAAATATAGCACGAACTTTTGGAAGTTTGCTAATGTAGACATGTTCAAATAATTGATATTTTATATTTTATTATATGTAAAATATTTTTTTTCTACTATTAATCTTTATTATTTTATCATTCAATTACTCATCATAAAAACTAACTTTATGCCTTCACCTACCAATTTACAGTTATTCATATTCTACATATGAATAAATAACAAATACAAAAAACTCGTAAATGAAATCTAATTTTACTATTAATTTTAATTGATAATAATTCGGTAAGAATAAACTTGTACATCAAAATTTAATGAAATATATATACATACATTGAATTTGACAATATTGTGAACAATATAAATATTTTATAGTTAAAATAGTAGCAATTTTGTAACTTACATCACATTCTAAAAATTACATCAAATATAAGATACAATATTAGAGAGCACTCTTTATTCAAAATGTTAAAATTTAGCATTAGCATGATATATAGCACACTCCTTAGAGATGCAGCCTGAGGTTTTTTGACGTTTTACTTTAAACCCAACCCTAAAAAATGCTTACGCTCCTTAATTTATTTTTAAAAATATTTCTCAATGTATCAAACCTGATTAGCTCAAAGCTGACAAAACTAGTAATATTGTTTCCGCTTTCATTTCATCTAACCGGAAAACACAGCCGATGTTCTCTCCTAACTCAGTAGTCTTTTATTGTTTATAAATGGGAAGCAAGTTAAATCAAACTTACAAAAAAGAAATTATTTTATACAATAAGAAATAAAAGAATAATTCTAATAACATTTAAAAGCAAAGATAAATAAATAAACATTAAAATCAGAGCACTATGCAAAAAAAAAAAAAGAAAAAAAAAGAGAGGTAAGTGTTAAATAAAAAACATTCAGTATTAGAGATTGTTTTGCGCAAAATTTCATCATGTTTCAAAGTTAAAACTAAAAAGCATAGTTAATAGTTTTATTTGTGATACTCATATTTACACGCGTGTATATATTTCAATTAGGATGATACAATCGTATTAAGTATTTCTGTTAAACGTACATAACAATACTCATAAAATACTTTTCAACCATATATGGATGCATCTTTCAACCATGTAAAATACTTTTCATCAATTTCATTTTCTATAATTTAAATTGTTACTTTTCTTTAAAACTCAATGTATTATCTGGGTAAATTACCTTTCTACCGTTTATTTTTTTTCTTGGATCATTTTAATCAATTTTAGATAAATAGTATGTTAAATTTCTAAAAGTAAAATTAAAAAATTATAAATATTGTATTTTGTTTATAGAAAATAATTGCAACTTTGTTAAATGCATTTTTAAAAATGGATCATAGTATACACACATATAAGTTTTATACAGTTTTAATGTAGACATAATTTAATACTGAATTTTTCAGCGCACTTTAGAACAATATCAGAATTGTACCCGTACGTAAACATTGTTAATGCTAAGTATGGTTAAAAGACTGTAATTGTACACCAACTTAAGGCTTCGTTTGGAATTTGGATTTTTGGAGAAAAAGAAAAAAAATTCAAAGGGATTCTATTTTCTCTTGTTTGGATTGAAACAAAAAAATGATAAAATTTTTTTTCAAGAAAAGCAAAAATTTGATTTGATGTTAATTTTTAGTATATAGAATGTTGACACATTAATTAATAAAACCAAAAATGTGAAAATAAAGTTCTATAAACTTTTAGGAAAGGCATTTTTCTTTTTCTTTTTCTATAATTTTTTCTTTGCAATTTTTTTCCCTCAAAATTCGGGTTCCAAACGGAGCCTTGTGAAAATTTTTGCTAAGATAACTTTATAGAAAGTGGATGAGTAACACTTTTTATCTTCACATGCCAAATCCCTAGAGAGCAGAGACCCGTGGAAACTTTTGAGCAAAGATGACCCAAAAATTGGGTTTTGGAATCCAACACCAAAAGGAAGAAAATAAGCCAAAAATTGTGATCCACCGACCAAGTTATAAGTCACTCCAAGTCCAACATATGAAAGTGGGGATTCCCTTTGAAATTGGGAAGAGTGGCAGCCAATACACCAAGAAAGAACTACCAACGGTAAAATGGTAACCAATTAAACACACATGAAAACGAATATTTAATTTAATTTAACCCCATAAGAAAATTTTAATAACGTAATAACAGAAAGGTCATTAAATTTTATTGCATAATGTTGGAATCTGAATGGACATTGACTGACCTTAACATCAAAATTCCACTTTGTTGGCCTTCTTGTTCCCATTAGGGTTGAAATGCAAAAAAGTGCTTTCATTTGGCTATTAAAAGCGTACACTACGCAAAAGTGCTTTACAACTATATATTTCATTTATTTATTTATTTATTTGTTACCTATTTACCTTTCTTGACTTGACTGCAATTTCCCTTTGTTGTTTAAACGTTGAAATATTGCAACCCTTACCATATTTTATTTCTTCTTTTACCCCATATAAACAACAAAAATATCTTTGAACTCCTTGAGTCTTGCCATTGAATTGATTGAACTATTTAACAATTTTTTTCACTCGTTCAATACATTAGGGGTTATTGTGACAGAGAAACCTACATTCTAAATTAACCGTTAGATTATAATAAAAAATATGTCAAAATCAAATAATGGAAAATTACTTCTTTTTTTCCCCTATGCTAACCCCGGATTTTCTCATGCATATAGTACCCTTTTTCTTTTACATGTCATTCTACTAAAGAAGAGGATTCCTTTTGGGGTTTGGTGGCGTCTAATTTGGGGTTCATCTCCCTTTTCTTCAAAAAGAATTGCTTTAGAAGAGTACAAGGATCATTAGGTACAACTTTCGTAAAGAGGGTTCACAAAAATTGATATTGGAGTTATTTTTAAAAGTTGTCCCCAGACTGCCTGATTTGCACGATTTAAGAACAATGCCACAATTTGCACCATAATCTTCTCTCTGTTTTTTTTTTTTTTTTGCCCCACTTTAATGTCATAATGTAATTAGTTGCATATGTGAACCTATATCTAATCTTAATTGCAATGGTAATTACTCAACTAAATTGAAGTTGATGATTCCTTCAAAAAAATAAAAAAGAAAAACAAATTGAAGTTTGATGAAATTTAACCCCAAAACCATACTTCTTATAATCTATTAAAGATATTTAATTTAAATTTAAGCTTTTTTTATTGATTACGTACGATATAAATGAAGAAGTATGATAGTTTTTTTTTTTTTTTTTTTTTTTTTTTTTAATTTGAGAGGAGAAGTATGATAGTTATTTACTTATTTAGTTAAGATCTCATTCACAAAAACTTTCTCGTAATGTAAAATCCTTCGAAGACTGCCAACAGTTCTATTCATATGCTTTACTTACTTAGTTAAGATCTCATTCATAAAAACTTTCTCGTGATGTAAAATCCTTTGAAGACTGCCAACAGTTCTATTCATATGCTTAACCATTAAATACTCAATAACAAAATCAACAATCAAATTTGTTTTGGTTTTCGTTTTTTCAGGGGATAAATCAAAATCAAATTCATACACTATATACTGATAATTTTTTTGTCATATGTGTACGTATTTAAAGAACGAACAATTTTGTAAATGGGAACAATTTGCGTGCTTATATTTTCAACCCCTTTCTCTGAGATTTTTTTTTTTTTTTTAAATTCTGAAATTGATCGTCAGAAACATGCTAGCATGGATGGCTATCAAATTTACCCATTAAAAAATGTTTCTAAGGGAATAATTTTCTCCAAATTGATCGCCAATATCAAATCAGAAGGAATAATTTTGTTATTATTTACAAATCTAATATATAAATTTGTCATTCTTGAAAATGCTGGACAATACAGAGAAAAATACAACATGCTAGGGATGTGAAAAATAAAAAGAAAAAGAAAATCAATGAACTGATCAACCAATTTTCAATTGAAAAAAAAAAAAAGAAAAAAACTGAAACCAATTTTTTTTAGTGAAAAAACCAAAAAAATTTAAAACTGAAGAAACCTTTCTTTAAAAAAAAAAATAAAATGAACTAATTTTGCTTGGTTTGTATGTAATTGAGAAACGAAAAAAAACTACAACAACAATTAAACCGCTAAAAAACAATATGTGAAATATATGAAACATATTATATATTTGTAATGAGTGACATTATTCATTTTTAAAATAATATTTGTATTATTATTATTATTATTATTATTAAAAAACCAAAATCCTTCTTACTCTTAGATCAAATTGCATCCAGCCCTAAACTGAAAAAACAAAATAACCCAATCAACCGAAAATAATAATAAATAAAACCATATAAAATGAAATTATGAAATTGAATAAGTTTGGTTGATCCGAGTATAACAGATAACTAACCTACAACCTTCTAGTTGGATTGAGAAGTTAAGTATAATTATTGCATTGGCGAGAAAAATTATGAATGCAACGATAATGCTTTCATCGTATGGATGAAAGCATTTCCAATGCAATGTCAAAATTAGTGTATCTTTGATGCAATACTAAATCATTATGCTAATGCTATAATTTAGCATATATATTTATAACACAATGTCATTTCAAATGCCAAATCTAGCACCAAATATAACATATGCAAAATTTTGGCTTTTAATGTACTTTGACTTTAATGCATTGGTAGTGATTCAATCTTTAAAAAATAATACAATATGTCATTCAAAGTTTGGAAAGCTATTGTTAATTATATTTAGTATATTCTCCTTATTTTCAGGTATTCAATTTAATAAAATATTTCGTGAAGCTAAAGAAACTGTGCATGGCTTAGCAATGTTTTTTCTTAAGAGTGAAGACGAACTAAGTTGATTGGAGGAATTCCCTCCTCTAATTCATTTTGTAGTCGTAAAAGATGTTCCTGTTTTATAATAACAAGTTCATTATTATCTATAAACAGAAAACAAAAAATAAATAACAAGTACGTATGGTATTGAACATACTAGATAGATTTTTATCCTTTTTTTTTTATAAATATTTTTTCTATAACGATTTTTAGTTGACATGTATGAAGTCAAAAGAAAATGGAAATAAAGTTCGAAAGAGGGAGAACCTAAATCTTCCCTTTTGGAAGGCTGTTGAATACAACTCTTATATATTGCTATTGAAGAGCATACTATGATGGCAAGAGTGTCACACTTTAACTCACAACAAAAGTAAGACATTCATTGCAATTATGTGATACATATTAACACATGATACTTGTTATTAGGGTTCATGGATATTGACGTTGACCTAAATCTCCGGCAGGGCCGGCTCAACAAATTCTGGGGCCTAAGGCGAACATTTAGAAAAAAATACTCTAAAATTAAATTGTACTTATAAGAAATTTTTAGACGCATTTCTTTGAAAAAATTTTATTATTATTTCTGAAGATAGAAGACAACTTCTTTTAGATATATTGGTTGAGTAATAAAATATGCAAATTATGATGTATTTTGACTTGATTAAATATATCAATAGCCAATTTAGTAGGAAAATTAACTTAACAACTGAAAGAATGTACGTTGAATAAGAAATTAATGACATTGAAAAGTTTTGGAAGAAATATGCTTTATAATGAAATACAATGAAATAAAAATAAAAATTTGTTCCAATTTTGGAAAGAAAGCAAGATGCCTACCAATTTTTTTTTGCAATAAATAAAAAATTAATGAATTTTGGAAAAATACATTGACTTATTGAATCGAGATTAAAATTTTTGTAGTCTATTGAAACTACTATCTATTATTTATATATTTTAAGCCTACGCATAGATATTAAGAACTTTTGAATGTGTGAAATCCTTAAAAAGAAATTAGTAATTTGGGGCCTTAACTCGAGATGAGGCCTAAAGCGATTGCCTTAATGGCCTTACCCTCGAGCCACCCTCCGGTTTCTAGAGTTTGATGCATTGACAGTGATCAATTACTATTGATGCATTTTGCTTCTTTTTTTTTTTTTTCTATTATCATGGTTAGCCACTAACACTTAGCTTAATTAGATAGTTATAGAACTAGGATTAGCTTATCTATTAGAGAAATTTTATACTCAGAGTTAATCTATTATTGTAAAGTTCACAGTTTAATATAGCATATTTGGTTTCTAAAACAAAATAATTTTGACTTTATTATCGTATTTACAATTTTGAGATATTAAAACTCATACTTTCCCATAGTTAATCAATCACTTATATATTTATAAATAATCAATCATTACACTAACGGAGCAACCAATTACAAAATTATTATACTAATTAATAAAATTAAAAACAAAATGGAGAATAGCATTATGCATCTTAGTAAATGCAATATAATTCCCAATCCAATAGGTATTTTTTTTAGCCGTTGGATCATTATCCAATGACTACTATAATTTGAGCAGTTAGAAAAAAAATAAAAATAAATACTCATTATTTAATATTTTTTCTCTCTATCTTTTACCATAAAAAAATGTGCATGATAAATTTTAATTAGACAAAACAATACATATAGATAAGTAAAAAAAAAATAATAATAATGGATTTGTACTCTTAATTAAAATACCTTAATCTTTTTCTTAGAAGTTTGAACCATGGCCAATTCAAGTTTCTTCACAAGCAATTTTCATAAATCATTTATTGTGATTGAAATCGAATATGTTGAATCATCATCATCAAATCTGTTTTTTCGATCATGGTCGAATTACTTTGACCATTGCCGAGTTTGTTTTCGACCGGTATTGAATTTTTACTAAATAATGAGAACGTGGGAATGATTTATTATTATTTTTCTATTTTTTTCATTTTTAAGTTATGCATACAATACGTGTATACTTAAAATTTGTAATCCGTAAATTTAATTATTTGTATAATACAATTAATTTTGAAACTATAAAAATAGGTTTAATAAAAGTGCAAATTTGCTACATAATATTATATTTGTTACTGGTAGAGCTAGAAAATTTTATGAGAGGGGGCAAAAATACTAAGGCAGAGAAAAAACATATATTTTTTAACTCATTTCTCTTTAATTTAGCTTAATTTTTTTCTCTTATTTTCCCTCTTTATGAATGAGTGAATTTAATTGAGTTTTTAAAATTAATTTAGGTCCAAAAAATTTTGAAGAACTAAAAAACGAAGTTTGTTTTTTTTTTTTTTGCTTAACATTAATTTACTTAGGTAATTAAAGTTTTTAAGTATAAAGACATGAGAATGTGATTAAAACTTTATTTATCAAGTGGGGCATAACTTAAACTTTTTTTCAAAAAATATGTGAAATTTATAAATTAAAAAATTCAGTGGAACGAATAAGGGCATAATTGAATTTTTTTTTTTATATATAAATAAAACAGCACAATTAAAATAAAAAAAAGTAAAGCGGTTCGGGGGCAATTGCCCTCCCTCGCCCCTACTGGGTCCACTATTTTTTTGTTACAATGTTTAATTTTATTCGTCACAGAATTTTTTATACTATTTACTAAAATTAAAATAAATAATTCTAAAAAAATCAGTGAAACATGATAAATAATAGCGAAAGAAATCTATTGTGATTATAAAATTTATAAGTTAAAAAAAGAATAACGAAAAATAGCATTATAGATTAAAAAAAAATGAAATCTGTGAAAAATACCTTACAAGGATGAAAAGTTCTTCAATGGGTTATACGTGTATGATAAAACTTTCAATTAAAAGAATATGAGTATTTTTAAGTATGTTTGGCTAAAAGTACCTAATTCATAATTCAAAAGTACGTTTGAGTTTTACTGTTTGAGTATTACATGTGTGAATAATAGGAGTATCATATATATATATGGTTCCTAATTTAATAGGTATTTTTGTTTTAACCTATTTATAGGTTGTCCACAACTTATCTAATATCTCAAGAAATCAAATAAAGAGTGCTTGTTGGTTGAACTCAATTCGTAGTATCTAGCACATAATTTTTCCAATTAGCAATTTTCGGCTCTGTTTTGGTCATTTTTTAGGGAAAAAGTTCAAAACAAAGACTCATGCCCAAGTATGATAATCGTTAACCTCAACTGTATTGGCACGTGCTAGTAGCCACCATGCTGGCACGGGACGGCCATCGTGCCAGCACGAGACACGCACCTCACTTTGCACACGGAACTCGTAACTTGCTCCACATGTGCCCAAGTCTAGTAGCAACCGTTAACCTCAGCAGTTGCGAAAAATGCATATTTTCTTCTCTCTAAATCTTTTTATTTAATTTATTTTTCTTTAGACACACTTTCAAATGCTATAATGTACTCTTCATCTGTATTTTTGATCGAAAATTTAACCAAATTACTACAAATCAGGGACTATTTGTGCCAGAATTGAAACTTTGAGGATCAAATTGCCACAATTGTGATAGTTCAGGTATTTTTTTTAGCCGTTGAATCAATGATATAAGAGCAATGCTATAAAGCACACCAGTGGTGCCTAGCACCATAATGACGTGTCTGTTTGTCACTAGATGATTTAATTAATAAACTGGAACCCAGTATGCTCAATTATAATTATGATTAACCAGTGATAGACTGACACATCATTGTGGTGCTAGGCACCACTGGTACCATATAGTATAATTCATGATATAATGGTTACGATAATTTAAATTGTTGGAAAAAAATAATAAAAATAAATACACATTATTTAATGTTTTTCTTTCTTTACCTTTTATTATAAAAGTGTAACCAATTTTAATTAGACAAAATAATACTTATAGATAGGTAAAAAAATATATATAATAGATTAGTGCGCTTTAATTAAACTATTTAGGTTAATTTATATAGATAAATTAGTTATAAATTTGAAATTTTTTTTATGAATAAGTCCGTTTTCAAAATTTTTATCACCACGAGGCTAGTATTATTTGGTTTATCGTTGTTTTGGTTTTTCCATAAAAGAAAACAATAAATGTTGGAAGAAGCGGAAACTCGAGGAGTTGTTTTTAATAAATACTCCAAATGCATGCACCAGAATTGAGAAAGGGTAAGGGTATCTTTTTTCTTCCCCCGTTTATTATTCCGTAATAAAAAAAATATTCTAAGGGCAATTCAGACATTTCATTGAAAAATGGATTGAAGTGATTCCGAGTCGATTCGGCTTTCGGAAACAAATTCGGGAAACTGAGAGATAAATTAGGAGAGTGACGAGACGAGACGAGACGAACGGTGGATGAAATACGCGACGCCCCGAAAGGGACTTTTTTGAGAGGGGGAAAAAAAAGAGCGACGTGGCACCTTTCCATTGGCTGATTTAACCTTCACACACACTCTCTCTCTCCCCCCTTAATGAGAGAATCTTTCTCGCCTTAAATTTCAATTCCATTTTCTATTTTTTCATTTTAATTTTTCTCTTTCAAAGTCCACATTTTCTCTCCCACCAAACACCTTTTCCCACTGTATATATATATATATATATATATTCTCGGCGTCGTATGATTTTTATTATATATATAACGAGTTTCCAAACAGTTTCTCATTCTCTCTATATTCTTTTCTCCCTTTCTTCTCAGCTTCCCTGAGAAATTTCTTGAACAAAACGAAGAAGAAGAAGAAGAAGAAGAAGAAGAAGAAAGATCTGAAAAGAGAGAAGTATTCCGAAATGGGTTCGATTCCATCGGAACTGAGCTTGGATTTCAGAGCAAGTTTTGTTCCGAAAACGATCCACGATTTTCTCAAGGAGGTCTCCTCGATCGGGAATGTGCCGGAGAGGGCCTCGAAGCTCGACGATTTCGTCCGAAGATTGGAGGACGAAATGAAGAAGATCGACGCATTCAAACGCGAGCTCCCTCTCTGCATGATTTTGTTGAACGATGGTCGGTCCCTGTTCTTTTCCAAATGTTATATTTCAACTGGGTTTTCCTCTTTTTTTTTTTTTATGGTTTTAATCGATGGACGATTATGTGTTATATTTGTATATGCATCGAGTTTTTCGATTCAGGAAATGGGGAAATGGGTTTTTGATTTTTAATTAGTTTTGGCCATTGGTTTTGATTTTTTCTCCAATGGGTTTTCATATTTGAAGATATTGATTAATGGGTTTATTCCAAACTTTAACTCTTGTTTTGGGTTTCAGCTATTCTAGCTCTGAAGGAGGAGTCAGCCCAATGTGGAGCACTAAATGCTCAACCAGTGCTCGAGGAATTTATACCATTGAAGAAGGACTGTGAAGAGCATGAAGAAATTACCAAAAATAACAAGAATGAAAAAGACTCTAGAGATAAGAAAAACTGGATGAGTTCTGTACAGCTATGGAACACGGATGATTTTCCCACTAGTGATATCACCACCAAGGATCTAAAGCAAAATTCTAAGACCCAAACTAAGGTACATGAGAAAATATTTAAACCCCGAAACGAGTATTGATGACATTTACCTTCCAATTGGGAAATATTGACACTAAATACCTCTTGTAATCCTTTATCTATGGCAGATTAATGAAAAACGTTACGCTTTGGAAACTCAGGACCCATTTCAGAGTTGTAGGAATAGGACTACTGGAAGAGCTTTTGTACCGTTTCATAAACCATACTCTAGCTTTCCAGCGACTGTGGTGAGGAAGGACGATAAGGACGAGTTTCCGGTTCATGGGCTTTCTTTGCTCACTCCGGGATTAAAGA
Source organism: Trema orientale (assembly GCA_002914845.1). Lineage (NCBI taxonomy): Eukaryota > Viridiplantae > Streptophyta > Magnoliopsida > Rosales > Cannabaceae > Trema > Trema orientale. Next base: position 1,832,178 of record JXTC01000003.1, read on the forward strand.
GTCCCAAGGAGGAATCAGGCTGCGGCGGCGTCAGATCCACTTCCGGGTCCGGCCGAGCGGTTTCTTCCTCTCCTGCCAATGTTCAATCGAATCCACGAACAGGGTCACAGCAGCCGCAGCAACAGGCTGCCCGTAAACAGAGAAGGTGTTGGTCACCTGAGTTGCATAGGCGATTCGTCAATGCCTTACAGCAACTCGGAGGTTCACAAGGTTAGGCATTGATACTCAAATTGTTTCGTAGTCTTATGGCATAAAGTCCAGAATCTTTAATCTTGAACTTTAGTTGATTTTTTTTTTCAAAATAAAAAAAAAAAGAAAAAAACTCTTCTTCCTTTTTACTTTAGTTTTCAAGAAAAGGATTCTTAAGAATCTATGTGGAATTGGGTGTTTCTGAATGTTATTGAATGAGATGAATGAGATAAGTGTGACTGTTTATGTGATACTAGGAAATTGATTTGAATCTTGGTAAGAAACTAGAAATGGGAAACTGAGTATTTGTTGCTTAATTAAAACTCATAAATTTGGTGACAGCCCAATGTTAGACTTGATTGTCTCTGTGCACATAATAGTAGTCATTAACTGTTCTACTGTCTTTGTCTTATGATTATTATTTTGAAGTAGCTAATTGAAAGTTCTGGGACATTTTGCAGTGGCCACTCCAAAGCAAATTAGAGAACTTATGCAAGTTGATGGTCTGACCAATGACGAAGTGAAGAGTCATTTGCAAGTAGGTTCCGAATTTTATTTCCATTTTCTCTCTTGGGTTCCTGGAAAGAGTTTGAATATGGGATAAGAAAAAGTTCTTTCAAAGATACTAAAGTCTTAAGTGCAATCTTTTTCCCAGACTTATGTTAATCCTTTACTAACCAGATGACAGTTTCAAAGTCTTGCTCCACTTTTGACAAATGAAATTCTGTTCTTGAAAGTTGACTGAGTTTTCTTCTTTGTACTGCTAATCCAGAAATATAGACTTCACACAAGAAGACTTCCATCAGGCACCTCAGCAGCCCCTGCAAATCAACCTGTCGTTGTGCTAGGGGGCTTATGGATGTCCCCAGATCAATATGGTGATTCGTCAAAGGCTAGCAGTTCGCAGTCCGGTTCTCCCCAAGGTCCCCTCCAGTTAGCTGCAACTAGGGGTGGAAGTCCCACTACAGGGGAGGATTACAGCATGGAAGATGACGAAGATGCTAAATCTGAAGGCTATAGCTGGAAAACTCATATTCATAAACCTGTGAAAGATGATGTATAGAGTAAAGTATATTCAGCACGAATTTTGCAGATAAATATATACCAGGGGAGGAGTAAATGAAATATATAAGAGAATAATAAAGGAACATATAAAAGGACCTTGAGTCTTTGAGAGNTTTGTTTGTATCTTGAAGATGAGTTTCTTTACTTTTCTTTTCATTTCTTTTTTTGGCGGAATTGGTATAAGAACTTTTACTTAGCAGTGCTATTTTTTTTCCCTGTTGTCTTGAGAGTTTCTATCTGAAATTTTTGTTCCACAGTGCAGTATGATCGATGGGGCTTCTTGCTAGAAGAAAAAGTAAAATACCATAGAATCTATTTTAAGCATTTTCTAATCTAATTATTTCCCTTGAAATTAACTCATTTTGAGTTGCACTCAATTTCTCCTCACTCTCTTTTTAGCTTTCAGATTATTGAAAGCTTCTTTCTTTAATGTTTTTTGCTTGCAAAGCATGATGAAGACTCTAGTGTAACTCTCACGAGGAAAACCATAATACGTGCCCCCCATGTGAGACTCGAGGAAAGGAAAACAATGCTTTGAATCTAGTAGCTTTAAGAACTGAAGATTAATTCAACGAAACCTAAAGTGGCAAGTTGAAGGTATAGTATCGTAGATGATATCTTGCCACTATGCATGCTAAATTGTGAAATCATCCGTACTGGTAATGAATGTTCACGAAATATCAATGTGTAAATATAAATATATATATATATCCATCAAGTATTCATTACCAAAATTGAACAGAAGATTCGAATTGCTCGTAAACATATTTTGTTTTTCCTTTCAGTGTGAAACGAACTACATCATATCATCCAAATTACTTTTAACTCACATTTTCTGTTGCCTATCTTGACATGCCTTCCGAGGCAGAGGAGATTAGATAATGGTAGTTCTAGGAAATTTGTATCGATTTTAATCCGAGTACTTGACGTTTTAGATCCCTTTTGTTCCTCTTATACCGCATTGAGAACGAGTCAAAATCAAATAGGCAATTGATGAGATATAACTTTTTTTGCATGTTATATAGCCCTTTAGGCTCATGAGTATGGTTATGGAAAAGATTCCCTAGGATAAAAGCTACTATTGTACTTGCTGAGATGAGCAAAAAGAAAAAAGAAGAGGAAAATTAAATTCAATGTTGAAATTAGTGGGTGGTGGTGTTTTGGTTGTACAAGATATAGGACAAGATCCGGACTTATCTTGGTGAGAATAAAATATACACCCTTTTAAAAAAATAAAATCTAATTGTGCTAGTAGTATAAAATAAATTGTCTATATTCCCTTGTTTTTCTTGCAATTATGGTCAATGTTTTGAAACGATAATTTTTCTTTATCTTATCTAATGAAAAGTAGATACTAGTGAAATCAACATTATCCTCACACAACCACATCAACAAGGTACATCATTTTTGTGTATTCATAATTAAAGGATGTTTGGGTAGACAAAAGAGAATCTGACCAAAATCGATTGCGACGTCTGTCCTAATTGCATAATACAAAAACAGTAAATGCAGATATGATCATGCCAACAGGGAATGCAAAAGAATGGTTTAGGATTTAAGCTCTTGTAATAAGAATATTAGTATTGCAAGACTCCTTTTAAAGCAATTTTTCAAGAAATAATATATATCTCCAAGATAGCATATGTCTGCTTATCAACTTGTTGTGACAACTTTCAGGCCAACAAAATATTATACCTCAATGTTTTCATTGGGAAAAAAAATGGAGGAGAATTTTATAGATAGAGAATTGTCATATATAGGAGCTAATACATGAAATCAATCTGTAGATGAATTATTAGAAAGCTATTTTTAACCAGAGATCTCTACACAATGTCGCCTCATTCTTTTCTACTTTGAGAAGAACATTATGATGGAATAACCATAACTATACTACATAATTGAAATATAAAAGTTGTAATAATCAAGTCAAAACAAACATGGTTAGCCATCTGACACTATAATATGACCTTTTTTTTTTTTTTTTTTAATTTTTGGGGGTTTGACCCTATAATGTGGTCTTCAAACAGCTTATTTGTCCAAGTGTCCAAATTTCCCAAAGATTTTATCTCTTTACCTAACCAAGGCATATCCCACTAAGAAAACACAATCAGTTGTTATGTTTATCTGGATGCATGGCAAAACAGTCCCTCTCACAAACAAAATAATGGAGAGAATCTTATAGACAATATATATCATGAAAGAGCCCACCTTGAAAGGTTCATTTTCATATGTATTTTTTAATAAATTGGTATGAAGTAATTGTTTGGTGACAGAGGTGAATGAAAATGATGGAAGCTCTCATTAACTTCTTCTCCTATTAATTAAAGGGCATTAATATTAATATTATTAGTATGATTCTATTTCTTGTTTTTGAGTACACTGATTAGCTTTCAAATCTTATCATGGGTATTCTCTTTCTTTTATTGGTAGCATAGAGAATAGAATATGTGCAGCAGCTAACTACATTGCCTAGTAGTCACATGGCAGCTCAAAGCAAAACAATAAGCACTTGGTCCCACCAAGGACCAAGTATAACCATTCCTGTTGAAGATTCCTTCATATTAAGACCACCCATAGCCATAGACAATGATCCCTTTTGATGGGTAATGCTATAATTTGGAATTATTATAAAGGGAATGCATGCAAATGCACAAATTGTAGGAAATTTTTTTTTTTAAAAGATACATAATAAAAATATGTATACAAAAATAAGAATTCGGCACAAAAGGCCAAGCCAACAAATTACACCAGCAACTTGATTTGATCTGGATTTAGATCTTCAGCTAACTTATGTTTCTATATATAGGTCCTATCTAATTATGCAATAACAACCAAAATTGGCTTTCAGTAGCCTGCAAAGTTTTTCCTTGTTTCGCTTATCTAAAAACCAATTTTGCCATATGTGAAGTCTTGTAAAATGAAGTTCAAAAGAAGAGTCCTAATAATTTTAGAAATAGTACTCTAGCTTGTAAGATGGTTTAGGACCTTAGGGCATCTCCAACCGAACTTCAAACTGAAGTTTTACACTACATTGAAGTTAAAAATATGCTCCAACCGAACTTTAAAATATGACTTTATTTTAGAGTTTGCAACAGTATTGCACCAAATTTGAAATTTCACTGTAACTACAAACTTTATTAATCACAATTCTATCCTTTAAATATAATAGGTAATGAATTTTATTCCATTTATATCCTTTTTCTTCAATTATTAATTATTTATAAATTAAAAAAAATGAGAAAAAAAAAAGAGAATATTCTTTTTGGTGTAAAGATTTAAAGTTTTGAGTTGGAGATAGTTTTGAAAATAATATGAAAAAAAAATTATAAATTAGTGTAAAAGTTACATTGATTTGAAATTTTAGGTTGGAGATGGCCTTAAAAACTTGAGTAGAATTTCTGATACCGTTTAGACACTTATAGAATTCATATACTAGATTTTTTAATTAAAAATTGTACTGAGTTTGATATTAATATACCATGATGGGTGCTCTTCTATTCAAATACCGTTACCCCGGTGGATTAGAGGCGCATGGTTTAAGAATCAGACACTGGGGGACAAAAGAGAGCAATGGGGCTTGCTTGACAGTGTGTGTTTTTTTGCTTTTATGTGTCAAATGGAAGATTAAGATTTCCTCACACCTCAATGCTCCAACAAAATATCAAGAGTATCTTCGTTCTACGTTTCACTTTTAAAAACAAAAAGCATAAATATTTTCAAGTAAGACATACGTTTTTGTCTATTTTTCTTTATTTTTGAAAATAAAATAAATTTTCCTAAAAAAATAAAAAAAATGAAAATGAGAATTAGAGGTTTTCTCAAATAGCATCTTAAGAACATCTTCACCATTCATTTCACTTTTAAAAATGAAAAATGGAGGGAGAGAAAAAAAATAACAATAGATTAGGCCTAATTGTCGAGCTCATCCAAAAATATTTAGGGACTTATAGAAATATGACCAAATTTTGAGCCTAATTTAAGTAAATATCCCTTTGTCAAATATTATAGCAAAATATTCGGTATATATGTTTATATATCAAGTGTAAAATTTTATATACCAAGTACAAAAAATTATATACCAAGTATATTTCAGTACAGTAATTGAAATTGGTAGATAAACATATCTAAAACATATCTACCAAGTGTAAAAATCTATATACCTGGATATTTAGCTATAAAATTTAAAAAATGGACATTTACTTAATCAAATTTAAAATATTGATCATCACCTAAATTTCTCAAATATTTATTCAGCTTCATTTCCATTGGGCCTTGCCGACTACCCCTTTAGCTTCCTTTTTTTTTTTAAAAAAAAAAAAATACTATTATCAAGACATTAGCCTTCTTGACATATGTAAAAGTGCCAGTGAACAACGAGCGGATTAGACGTTGTTTGTGCAATTTTTAAAGTCACAAACTATATCTCCACAATTATATGGCGGATTGAGCTACTAGTATGGTACAAATTTTGGATAGTTACATCGTTCAAAGACCTAAACTTAATTAATTATTTAATAAAAATTATAATCTACAAAATAGAATAAATTAAATTTTACTTCCATAAAATGTGAACAGCACTAATTCATCAAATAACTTAGGTCAAACCTATTAAGGATTCAATCCATCTAAAATATTTCCCTATATAAAATCGTTCTGCTAATTACAACAAAGTTTCATAATCCTCTTATGCTAAAATGTAAAATCTTATAAACAATTGAGCTTATAGTTAAATCATTATAATACATGCCATTAAATTGATAACATTCCAAAAAAGTAAGTTCTTAAAATTTAAAACCAAGTAAATTATAATTGCATAATATCAAAATTAGTCTTTTTCAATGTATTTTAATTTAGGCAGGTGGTACAATTCGTACCGCACCAAAAAATGAAAACCACATCTTTCCATTTACCTTGACAGTTTTAAATTATATCGCTCATTTATTGCGATTTTGATTTTTAGTAGACATGTATTTTTTTTTAACCCCTAAATAGAGGTATTCAAAATAAACACTAGACTACGGAAATCGGCCAAATTGAACTGAGCCACACTAATATGCATGGTTTTTTCTCTTATACGGTTGGTTACAGTTTGAAAATACTAAAACTTGAGTGGTTCAATTTCGTTTTTGGTTTCACGGATTAATGTTAGGTTTTAAACCAAGCTGACCGAAAGTAGTATTTTTGTTATAATTTTTTTTTTTAAATTTTTTTATTAGTTGTTTAGTTTAGCACTTTTTAGCAAAATGACCAAATTTTAGATCACAATTTGTAAAATGGTTATTTTTCAAATATTATTAAAAATAGCTGATTTTTTGAAAATTATTTGAAAAATGGCCGTTTTTCATATTTTTTTATATCAAAATATTTTGATCTATTTTTCTGAAAATTGGTTTATCTTTTTAAAAAGATTGATTTATTTCATAAAAAAATGATATAATTTTTTAAAAATAGATCAACTTAAAAAACGATCATTTATCAAAATAAAATTATAAAACTAACCACTTAGCAAAATACAATTATAAAAATGGCCATTTATCAACGAGGTCTAAAGAAACTGCCATTTTTCTAAAATCATCTGGAAAAAAAGTGGCCATATCCTGTAAATACTCTTTAGTTTACAATGAACCTAGCCCACATGTGTTTTTCAAAGCCCAATCCATATTAATCACCCAACAAAAGCTCATTTACTTAACTAGTCTAGGTCTTTGGGGTTTCATCTCTTTCATCTCATTTCTTTCATTTAGTCCAAACTCATAATTGTAGAATCCAAAATTTCAAATTGTAGAAATCGCTCAAACTGCACTGCACAACATAGGTATAGTTTGGCCAATTTTAGACCGCTATTTTAGACCGCATATTTTGATGACCTTATTATATTGCATGTGCGGTTTTTTCTACTCGCAAGGGATTTAAACTGACCAAACCGGCCATGAACACTCCTTTATCTAAGTAAACGTTTAATAAAATTAGACTGGTACAACTTTTAAATCCAACTAATTATCCTACAATAATTATTTGGTCTTCTTAGACAATTCGCTATTAAAAATTGGTCCTTGTTTAAGAAATGACCATTTTTCAAGCACAATTAAAAATTGGTCGAATTTCTCGAAAAATTTTGAAATATATTAGCTTTATAAATAATATATATTAGTATTAAAATTGATATATCAATTACCAAACAAACAAATTGATACACAAACATAAGATTAATATACTATACCTAAATTGATATACTAAAAAATGGTTGAAAACAGTTTTTTCTTAAATTAATGTGAAAAAGGTCATTTCTTATAGATAATCTAATTATTTTCTTTGGCCTAATTTATACTAGTTTTTCGTTTCAAAAAATCTATTTATTTTTCGGTTGTCCCACCAAACTAATTCAATTCCAAGAAAGATATGTAGAATGTCAGGGTTTCTACAACAACTATATGAACTTGCAAATATATATTCGGCTATTATGCCATCTCCAACCAGAATTTTTATTTTGTAGTAATTAAAACTCTAAAATATAACAACTTTGTTTTATATTTTTTTTTTCATCTCTAACTCATTACTCAAAATACTAAAGAAATAAAAGTATTCTCTACACAAAAAAAGAATATTCTCTATATCATTTACCCAAATCTCCTTTTTACCCTTAACTCTCTATAGGAATTAAACATTTAAAGTGGTATTTTTGGAAGTTGAATAAAAAAAAAAAGAAAATAGTGATGTGCGCCATTTATTACAGTGTCACGCCATTAATGGCGCAACACTGTGGCTTCCCTGCGTTTTGCTGCAGGATTTGTAGCTCGGTTGGAGGGCCTACTGTATTTCTGGCAAAAGCAACATTTTGCTATATAGTTGGAGATGGCCTTATAGTACACAATTTGACTTTTCTATTTTGCTAAACGCCACTTTAAATTGGCATATAGGCTTGACAAAGAAATGGGAATATCGGGCCCCGTTTGGTGGCCCTAACTAAAGGGTGGGATTGGGAGTCCTTTGTCCAGTCTTGTATTTGGGCCCAAGAGGGAATTGGATAAAAGAGTCCACCCTCACTTTTTAGTTCCTTCTCATGGGACTAAATTATCTCACCCAAGATTAGAGCTGATAATTCGTGTCCACGGATCGTGTTCATGTCGTGTCGATGTACATGTATAACTGGTAAATACCCAACCCGAACACGATCTATTTAATAAATGGGTCAAAAATTATGACATGAACACAACCCGTTTATTATCAGGTTGACAGGATATGACCCGTGTAACCTATTTACTAAATAGGTCATATTGACCGGTGTTTTTCATTTTTTTCAACTAAAAAATATATTTTATTTTCATATACCTATTTTTCATAAATAAATTAAAATCGTATTATTTTATATAATCATCATTTAAATTTATTTTTTCTATTTTTAGAAATATTTATTTACTTATTTATAAATAAAACATAATTAGAACTACATTAAGAAAAGTTGTTATATTTACTTTGTTTTAGTTAGAGGTGACAAAATAGGCAGGCCCAGCCCGGCCCACCTATAATGGGCTCGAGAGAAAAAACGGGCCGGCCCAACCCTTTAAAAAAAAAAGGGCCCGGCCTGAGCCGGTTGGCCTGCCAAGGTTATTGACGGGCCAAGGGCAGGCCAAGGCCGTGCTGGCCTGTGCTCGGCCTTTTTTTTTTTTTTTTTTGGGACTTATAGAAATATAACCAAATTTTGGGCCCAATTTAAGTAAATATTCCGTTGTCAAATTTTATAGCAAAATGTCCGATATATATTTATATACCAAGTGTAAAATTTTATATACCAAGTACAAAAAATTATATACCCAGTACATTTCAGTATAGTAACTGAAATTAGTAGATAAACAAGTAGATATGTTTATCTACTAAGTGTAAAAATATATATACCTGGATATTTAGCTATAAAATTTAAAAAGTGGACATCTATTTAATCAAATTTAAAATATTGGTCATCCACCTAAATTTCTCTTCTTTTTTCTCCTTTTACAACTCTGAGCCCTAAAAAAACGGGCCAGCCCAGGCGGGCCGCCCTACCAGGCCAAGATTCTCAAGCCCAGCCCGGCCCTAGAGGTCAGACTGGGCTCGTTCCGCGCCCGCCCATGAACGGGTCGGGCCGAGTTGGTTCGTGCGCCACGATAATGAGTCGCTAGCCAACCCGTTATGCCCAACCCAAATTGCCACTTTAGTTTTAGTCCTGCATTACACTAAATACAGTATAGTACTAAATAATAATATTCAATTTAATCTCACTTAATAGTCTAATCCATTCCGATCCCCAAACGAGTCGTGGATGTCACGCAATTACGCATATAGTTTTTCTACATTTGACACCTGAAAGTGTTTGGGACCTAAGAGTGTGTTTGTACCGTTACGTGGATGGCTTCAATGTTCGACTCATGGACAAAATTCTAACCTCAGAAATGGAAAAAAAAAAAAAAAAAAACAAAGTCAAAACTCAAACCAACCCCCAACAGCAACGGTCATGCGTACGAAGCTAGTCCCTCATTTCATTTGAGACATAAAACGCCCCTATTTGGGCGCCAAACGTGGATTCAATATCAAATTACAGTTAAACTAAACTAAACTTCAGGAGAGATGAGAGATAGATAGATAGATAGAGATAAAAATAAACCACTACTTTATTTCATTTCATTACATTTTCAGAGAGAGAGAGAGTTGAAAAAAAGCTAAAAAAAAAACACAAACATGGCGCAAGCTCAACCGGAGAGGACCCAAGAGGCCACGGGTCCGGAGGTGAAAGAAACCAATAGTCCCCGCTTTAGATTCAATGCTCAGGCCCCGGAATTCGTTCCCAGATCGCAGACCCAGATGCCGGTTTCGGGCTATTTCTATCCCTGCTTCCATTTTCCTGATTGGGTTTACGTTGGGGACCATGAACCGCCTTCTTATTGGGTCTCTGGTCCCAATACCACCCCTGCCGCCACGCCCCCCACCTGTTCGAAGAATGTCCTGCCCGATGAGCTTCAGCATAAGATCATCAAGCAGGTGCTCTTCCCATGATGTTAACTTTATTATTATTTTTATCACATTTTTAGAATGATGTTTGTATTAAATTGTCTTGCTTTTTTTTTTTTTTTTAGTTTCTTTTGTTTCTGGGTTTTCTGGTCTCATCATGTTATGTTAAATGCATACTTGGATTTGAAAAATATGCTCTAAGTATCCACACATCACAACCCTCTATTGAGGAAAGGATTGTGATATGTTAGACGCATCTGACGATAGCAGCATCTGAATATGCTTTTGTTATTGTGCATACTATCTTACCATGTTTATTTTCACATTTTAAGTTGAAGAGATTGTAAGGTACAGTCTTGTTGTTAAAGATGGTCTGTGTATGAAACAGGTGGAATACCAATTCAGTGACATAAGTTTGCTTGCAAATGAAACTTTAGCAAAACACATAAGTAAAGATCCTGAAGGCTATGGTAAGCATTATGGAAGGGTACTTGATGGAAACTTCAGCAAAGTCAAACTTTTGTGGTATAATTATACTTTTTTGATTGAAAGTAGTTTTGGTTCTTATTTTTTTGGATCTGTAACAGTTCCAATGTCTGTGATTGCTTCCACAAAGAAAATTAAGTCTCTTACTAGTAACAACCATGTGATCGCTCGAGCACTTCGATCGTCCTCAAAGCTTGTAAGTTGTTTGGTTTAGTTTGTGAAAGGGTATTTGTCGATTAGTTTAGTTAATGAACCACCGCATCTTCAATTTGGTTTATAAGTTTATGTTATTGATTTTTGATCATGCTTTTGAAGGCTGTAAGCGATGATGGGAAGAAGGTTAAACGAAAGCATCCTTTCACTGAAAAAGAGAGAGAGGAATTGCAGGTAAAACAAGGATGATTCAAAACATTCTTCCGGAATTAATGTTTGGATAATGTAATGTACTTTTCTTGTCTTCCAGTCTCGTACTGTCGTGGCAGAGAATTTGCCTGAAGATCATTCTCATCAGAACCTTGAGAAAATATTTAGGGTCGCCGGAAGGTTGGATCTTTAACTAATTAGCTCTTTTTTGCTCATTATGGTATGATGCATTTTGAGAAAGTCATCACTATTTTTCAATACTGATTTCAAATTGTCCCCAATAGTGTGAAAACAGTCCGAGTATGCCATCCACAAGAATCCAATTCTTCACGTATTAAAGGTGATTTCTTTGTCAGTAACAAGGTACAAGATGAATCAACTCCCCTTTTTGTCTTAGTTGTCTGATACCTAGATTACTGCAAAGAGTCTTTACTCAAAACTTCCTCCACTTTATTCTCTCTGATGGTTTCTTTGCAGCTTCATGCACTTGTGGAGTACGAGACAACAGAGACAGCTGAGAGAGCAGTATGTTGATTTCAGTAGAATTATCAATTTTCAAACTTTATCTGTTTGCTTACTATTTTTCTGTTATTTAACCAGGTAGAGAAGTTAAACGACGAAAGGAACTGGAGGAAAGGTCTCCGAGTAAGGTTGCTTCTTAGATGCTCGGTATGCATATTAGATTTTAAAGACAATCCTCAATTTGTCATTTCTTTATCTCTTATTTCTATGCTTCTGTGTAACAAAATTTGTTGTTTGCTTTTAATATAAGATTTATCAGAAATTTCACTGTTCTCGTAAAATTTGTCCAGCCAAAATCTGTCTTGAAGAACAGAAGGTCAGAATTTGATGGCATCTTAGACGATGATGAGGCACCCCATAATGAATCTGCTGAAGAGTTATCTCAGCCAAGCCACACCGAGTCCATCATCATCGAGAGTAATGTAAGACTAGACTTGCTTAATACGTAGTGAAATTATCATCTAACTGAATTACTGAATTACTATGTTACATCTGATCCACTAGATGATTGAGAAAGATATCATCACTCAGCATCTGCAGTGAGATATTTCCGTTGCTAAAACAAATTTCATAACAAAAGTAATTTGTTTGCATGTATAATATTTAATGTAATCTAAGCTTTATACCATTTTAAGACAAGTAGCTACCCAGCTTTGTCCACTCTCACAAAATTAGACATAATAGTACGACAACAATTTGCCAAGAATATCAACATGACACGTTTTGTTAGGCTGAAGAGAACTCAGCAGGATTAAAGAAGGGGTGGAGCAGGGGACGGGGAAAGGCCCGAGGGCGAGCTCAGAACCACAGCGGACGAGGCCTGATTGCTCCATCTCCACAATCAAGCACTGGCATACAGTGCGAAGGATCTACTAAACACGGTTCCAAGGGTCCAAGAATGCCAGATGGAACAAGGGGATTCACTATGGGAAGAGGCAAACCATTAAGCACCCCAACTCTAGCCAATTCTGTTTCCAATTCATCTTAGTAGAAGCAATGCTTGGAGGTCCGTTTTCGTTTTTGGTCTGTTAGACTTACTAGTAGATGTCTCTACCTCTTTCAGAAACTTGAGAAGGGAAAGATTCGTTTTAAGTAGCCGTAATATGTGTCTAACTTTTGATTAAATAATATGAGATGTATAGAGTATAGTATAGTATTGTACTGGTACATTATAGCAAGCCACAGAGGGCAATCATCAGCATAATTTTTTGTTCTCCATCCCATTCAATGGAAGCTAGTTGTCTAAATAATCAAATAATGAAATCGAGGAGCTTTTCATTCTCTCTACCTATAAATCAATTTTATTATACGCGCTTTTACCATATTCATATCATCATATGTTTGTAATTTGTGGGCATTCTTTTATTTATGTATTTATTTTTTAAAAAAAGCAACAATCACATGAAAAACTATAGATACTTCTTAAAAGTCAAACAGTTGGAATATACTTTTTCTTCAACTTTTGACAACTAAGAACTTGCAGAACGGTACGTCAAAACTGAAAACTAATATCAGGAGCCAAAAAACGGTTTGATAATAAATTTTATTAAAGACAAGCCAGTTGGCCTATTAGCTCAGTTGGTTAGAGCGTCGTGCTAATAACGCGAAGGTCGCAGGTTCGAGACCTGCATGGGCCATTTTCAAATCTTTTGTTACTTTGACTTGGACACAGCCAATTTTTTTCTCGCTTTTCCTTTTTATTTTAAGGTATAATATCACTTTTATATTCTGTATTTTGACATATTGTTCAATTTATACCTTGTATTTTAGTTATTATCAATATTGATTCTTAGATTTAAAATTTGTTACAAATTTATATCCTGACACTAATTTACCAAGTTGATTTAATAAACTTATTCTCGGATCACTTATTATACAGTTTATTTTTAATCTTTTAAACGGTATCTTGGTAAATTAACTGCTCTAAATTAGTGTCAGTATCTAAATTTGTAATATATTTCAAATCTAAATGTCAGTACTGATAATAACCAAAATACAATATATAATTTGAATAAAGTGAAAATTGATAATATTCCTTATTTTAAACGAAAGAATAAATTTTAATAATATTTATGCATACAAACAAGAAGATTACTTAAATTTCTATTTTAGGATCTAGTTAGGAGAAGTGTATACCATTAAACTACTCAGCATATATTAAGGGTCAATACTTATATTTCTAGATTAACCACTAAAGATTTGTACATTTTCATTTTTATATTTATTTTTACCCTTAATATATCTTTTGTTACTTTGACTTGGACAAAGTCATTTTTTTTCACTTTTTCTTTTTATTTTAAGCTATAGTATCACTTTTATACTTTGTATTTTGACACATTGTTTAATTTATACCTTGTGTTTTGATTATTATCAATATTGATTCTTAGATTTAAAATACAATGTACAAAAATGATAATATCCCTTATTTTAAATGAAAGGATAAATTTTAGTAATATCTATGCATACAAACAAGAAGATTACTTAAAAATTTATTTTAGGATCTAGTTAGGAGAAGTGTATACTATTAAACTACTTAGCATATATTAAGGGTCAATACTTATATTTCTTAATTAACTACTAAAGATTTGTACATTTTCTTTTTTATATTTATTTTATCCTTAATATATCTTTTGTTAATTTGACTTTATTTTATCCGTAATATATCTTTTGTTACTTTGACTCGGACACAGTCATTTTTTCCGCTTTTCCTCTTTATTTTAAGGTATGGTATCACTTTTATATCTTGTATTTTGATATATTATTTAATTTATACTTTGTGTTTTGGTTATTATCAACATTGATCCTTAGATTTAAAATCTATTACAAATTTATATCCTAACACTAATTTAAAGCAGTTAATTTACCAAGTTGATTTAACAAACTTATTCTCGGATTAATTTTTATACAGTTTATTTTTAATTTTTTAAAAGGCATCTTAATAAATTAACTGTTCTAAATTGGTGTTAAGGTATAAATATGTAAAATATTTCAAATCTAAGAGTCAATATTGATAATAACTAAAATACAATATATAATTTGAACAAAGTGTCAAAATACAAGGTATAAAAATGATAGTATCCCTTATTTTAAACGAAAGGATAAATTTTAATAATATCTATGCATAAAAACAAGAAGATTGCTTAAAATTCTGTTTTAGGATCTAGTTAAGAAAAGTGTATATTATTAAACTACTCAACATATATTAAGGGTCAATACTTATATTTCTTAATTAACCACTAAAGATTTGTACATTTTCATTTTTATATTTATTTTATTAAGAAAACTCATAAAATGACCTTGTATTTCATAATTTTTTTACGAGATATTTCTATGGGAAAATCTCTTTGAATTTGATCTTTTATTACGAAAAACCTTGTAATTTGACTATTTTTAAAATTCGACCTCCTTATGTAATCAAAATTAAAGAAATTGATGGAAATAATAAAATCACTTTTAGTAAACAGTAGACTTAAATTTAAAGTAAATTTAAAAATTGTCTATATTAGTTTCCAAATATTATTTTTTATTTTTCAAATGATCTCATAAATGATAAAATAGAGGGATGATAATTATACCCACCAACCCGTTTACCCGCGGGTACCTGACCCTAATAAAGCAGGTAATACCCGATTATTTGGGTAAACGGGACGGGTACGAGTACTAAGTGAAAAATCCGATCCGGGTACGAGGTGGGTTTAGGTATAAGGGTACCCACCCCGCATACCCGCCCTAATTATTTATATACATAAAAAATAAAAAATATATGTTAGGTATATATATATATATATAATTTATGTAAAATACACATAAATAAATATGTATATATAAAAATTAAATTGTATTATTGAAGTATTACTAAATTTAATATATGATATTGTCATTAGATTTTTTCTCTTTAAATTCATATTTCTTTTTATTTTTCAAATTATTCAAATAATTTTTTGTAAAATTTTTAACTGGGTATGGGTACCGGGTACGCGGGTAATATCTGAACCTGCCCCGCCAACTTAAACGGGTAAATGGGGCGGGTATGGTTTTGATTTTTTCATGTGAGTATAATGGCAGAATTGACTATCCTGTCCCGAATCTGACCCGTTGTCATTCCTAATAAAATAGTTTCCAAGTAATTATTTACGTATCCAAATACAAAATAAAAATATAATATGAACCTAAATCTAACATCCACTAAGAATGATTTTGTTATTTTATTTTAGTTTTCCAAATTTGGTTTATGTGAGAAGGTCAAATTTGAAAAATAGTCAAAATACAAGGTTTTTTTATAATAAAATATCAAATCAATGGGATTTTTCCATATTTTTTAAAAATAAAATATCAAATCAATGGGATTTTTCCATATTTTTTAAAGTACAGAGGGTTTCCTAATAAAAAATTAAAATACAAGTAATTTTATAACGTTTCCTCAATTCCAAGATATATTATTGAATTGCTTTCTTCAAAAAGTTCGTCGTCTTTTTGACTCATCAATATCACCGAGATTACATTATATATGGTACAGCATTACATGCACATAAGTTCAAGCTGATTTGCTAGCCTAACTTGGAGAAATTCATGAAATTGTTCACATCACCATTCGATCTTAGACTTAAACCTTCCCATTTTCTGGTTCAAGAGCTTTGCTACTTTGGTTTTAAGACCATTAATCAGCCCCTAGAATCTTTGGAAAAACCAAAACAAAAAAAAAAAGGATTTAATTAATGATGAGGAAAATACTTGAACACGAGTAATTGTTCAACAAATACAAATAAAGGGTGACTCGTTTTTTTCGAGCAAAAAAAGGAAGAACTCTTTTTGAAGATCGTCGCACTTGTGGGATTCACACTTCTATTATAGTAACTTGTATTTTGTGCCCTAAAGCCCCCAAAAATTGGGTCTGATAGTAAAGAGTCTTTTGTTTTCCTAGTTTCTTCTGCACTTTTTTTTAGTGGTGCAACTTTTTATTCATATTGGAATAAACTACTATACAATTAGGCAAAGCCTACTAGTAATAGGACTAAGTGCTGGTTGAAATATCTTTTTATAGCCGTTCTTTCAGTGACAGTTGTACTTCCACTGCCGATGAAAGACAAATAATAAGCTTATTTATGTATTATAGTGGCTTATCTCTACATATTGACTAACTTAGATTTAAGTTGTTTGCATGCCCTTTTGATATGATCAAAACCTAATCACTATTTGGATTTGTCTATCATCTCTTTTCTATCATGTGTATGTTTTCTTAGTTAATTGATCAATGGAGATGTTTTGTTTCTATGGAACTTCTTCAAGGGCATGCGCAGCCTCTAATACCAAATTAAAAGATTCCATTGGAGTTTAAACTAATATAATTGATAAAAAATTTTCAAATCAATCAAAGAGGAATTATATTTGTTGGGTGTTTTGGGTGTTCCAACAAAGTCCCACGTTTCTTAAAGATAAGAAAGACTTTGATTTAGCCTTATTTCGGAAGTATAAATTAAATTATGGAATATGTAGATAGATTACCATATAAAATAGTTTATAAGCTATACTTTTCCTTGCTTTTTAAACTAAGTGGAATATGTTTGCAGAATTATGAGTTCCATATGTGTCGCTTCAGATTCTTTGCTATGCAGCAATTGGGGAACAATCTTAAGTGTAAGCAATGCGCATGCATGTGGGTATGGTTTGGCCATTTAACATACTCTACTATAATATTGTCTTAAATCAAGTATTTTAATTTTTTCTAATAAAATTTTAAACTGACTGATGGAGGTTCACGCACAAACATGTATTTCTATAGTTTTATTGCTTTTCGTAGTGGTATCAAGGACTTCTGTTTCGAGTTTTAGAGAGGAAAAAAACAAAACTACTTTATTATATTTCACGTTGAGATTCTTAATTAGGATGCACTTGATAATGCAATTACAGTATGCATTTAGCCCAAAAAGAGAAACTTCAGTCCCTCACACAACTTTCTTAACCCCTTCACAGGAACTAAGAGAAAAAGTAATAAGTGGGTGATATCATGGGTACTTATAACGTCTAATTCTATAGTTGGGCCATTATGCATTAACAAACCATAATGACATGGCCACTTTGAGCATAACCAATGGATTCACTTGAGTTTTCTCTATTGTTTTTGCCTATAAATTGCCAAATAGAAACTTCAACAAATTAATATCATCAGAGTAAGCATTTGCAGCAAATTAAGTACTATTCAGTTTTCGCATTCAAAGGCTATGACTCATCACAAAATCCATTGCTACTTCACTCTTTCTTTCTATTCTTTCTTGTTCTTCTTTCCCTTTGTTCACATGTACCCTCTTGTTTATAGCCAACTGGATTACCGATTTTACGATCTATCGTGTCCCCGTTTGCCGATGATTGTTCGGGTGAATGTTTGGGCAGCTGTCAGGAATGACACCAGAATGGCTGCATCCCTTCTTCGGTTGCACTTTCACGATTGCATTGTGGATGTAGATGTTCTATTCTTCAAACTTTTTAATATTAAATTTTCACCATCCTTATACTCTTAGTAAAATCTTCTAATGTCAAAATACATGACCATATATACATACATGTATATATATTGCAAGTATGTATATACATGTATGTATATAAACACATGACCATATATACATGTATATATATATATATATATATTCACCATATCTGCATGTATATATATATATATTGCAAGTGTTATAATGAAATTTTAATACTAAGAGCTAGCAACTTTGACTACGCGCTATTCCTACATGCATTAATTTTCTAGTGGAGAATACTTCTGAAGGGGAATAGTTAGGTACTTATTTTTGTATTTCATTGGTCCAGTTTTGTCCAAATCAATAATAAATACCAGTACATATTACTTATTATCAGATCATTTGAGAATAGATACCCCTGGAATCAGAACAAAACACATTACTTACTATTGGCGGAATATATAATATTAGTGTATGTACTTAATCTTACATGTATGTCATGTATGGATATGAAACATACGCCTTGTGCAGATTAAATGGGTTAGGTGATTTGCTGCCTCCCCAATAGGACTGTTCCAACATAGTAATAAAGTATTAATGATATAAGTCTCGATTACAGTATCTTAGGGCACGTTTGCCTTTTGGTATAGAATTAAAATTTTATTTTATAAATTCAAAAACAGTTTTCACGTAGAAAAAAATGCGTAAAAAATTGATTGGATAACAACTTTCATATAAGTTTTCATTCATTGTTCTAATTATTCTTTACACACATATAGTATGTATATATTAAATAAGGGCTTAAGTTGAAAATCAAAAGGGAACTTAAGATTTCCATTTCGTAAGTTGCTTAGTATACCATCAAGATTAGTCAACACAAAATAGACTTCTAAGTGCACCAAATTAAGATGACCATGCCAGTCGGCGAGGTTGAAGACAGTTGAACTGAGGTAGACTCTCATTAAAGTAACACGTTCTTGTGAGAAAGCAAAAATATTAGAAAGAAGCCATTCTCATACCAATTTTCCATGTCACTTTTTATTTATTTATTTATTTTTGAGTTGATTGTGAAAACCTGAATAATATAAGTTAACTGAGTCAAATTTTCAACCTAAAAAACAGTATTGTCTAATTTTGTTTGTGATCATAAGGGGTGTGATGCATCGGTGCTTCTTGACGACACGGAGGATTTCAAGGGAGAAAAAAATGCTTTCCCAAATAAGAATTCACTCAGAGGTTACGAAGTGATCGACAATATAAAAGCTGATGTTGAAAGGTTCTGCCCATCAACTGTTTCATGCGTAGATATTCTTGCTCTGGCAGTTAGAGAAGCTGTGCTTTTGGTACGTACCTTTCTCACATTTACATATATGTATACTTTGCTCTTAGAAGTGATCAAATACTGAAAATGTTCATATCAAATTTTTCTTATGTTGTTTCATTAATGATGATAATCTTGATCTGGTTTAATTAGTCCGGAGGGCCTTTTTGGCCAGTCTTATTAGGGCGACGAGATGGGACTACGGCAAGTCAGAAGTCAGCTAATGAGCAAATACCATCTCCTTCTGAGTCTCTTAAGGATATCACGGCTAAGTTCACTTCAAAGGGTCTTAACTTGAAGGATGTTGTAGTCCTCTCAGGTTGTTTTTTTCTCCACTTTTTTCTCGAGTTACCAATCGACAAGCACATTATTTACAATAATTGTCTCATGGAAATTTCAAAATAATCATTTTTTCACATGTGTGGGGCCCATGTACAATCTATATACTTATCGATGTTTAAGAATGGACAATTATATTAATACGTTGTGTTTTTAACACTTCTCTAAAATAAGATATACACAAATATAATGTTTGAAACTCTTCAATCAATGTCCTAATTTCATGTTTGTAAGATCCAACATTTTCTCAGGCCTTTTGAGACACCTATATTAAAATATTAAAGCATGATTATATTCATTTCATAGCTTAAAACTCTTTCTTTATGTGTAATAAGGAGGACACACCATAGGTTTTGCTCAGTGCTCCACATTCAAGAGGAGACTCTTTGACTTCAAAGGGTCAGGCAACCCAGACCCATCACTGGATTCCTCTATGCTCTCAAACTTGCAAAGCATTTGTCCAAACGGCGACGCTTCGAACACCAACCTCGCCCCACTTGACTCCACCACTTCATTAATGTTTGACAACTCGTACTATACCAATGTGGTCAACAAAACGGGGCTTCTAGAGTCAGACCAAGCGTTATTGGATGACCCAAGAGCCGCAGCACTGGTTAACTCCTATAGTACGAACCCATATCTCTTCTCTAATGATTTTGCAGCTTCAATGGTGAAGCTCGGTAATGTTGGCATACTCACGGGGCAAAATGGAGAAATCAGAAAGAAATGTGGCTCTGTCAACCTTTAAATAACTTTTATCGTTAACTACGTACTTGTATGATATAATGGAACTATGTAATCTTTTTCTTTTTTGTTTTGAGGTCATGATCCTATCACTTTGTAATCTTAATTTAGGTGTTGGTGGAGACATCATTGTAAAGTTACAAATAATAATTCGTCCTTTGTTCCATTAGGGAAAATATAGGCCTCGTTTGGTTTACTCATTCGAATGGGTGTATTTAAATGAAAATTTTAAGAATATTATAATTGGAATGGAAGATATTTGAATGGAAAAATATTAAAATGGGTTATAATTAGAATAGAAGCATTGAAATGGACTATTCAAAAACATTTATTCCCTCTACTCCCATCCAAGACACAAAAAACCATTGGAATGGTTGATGTGATTGATGAACCATTTGAATAGAAAAACTGAATTGTGGAAACAAACACTCATTCCAAAATACTATTTGAAAGAAAAAAATTAGAATTGTTGAAACAAACACTCGTTCAAATGAGTTTTCCATTCCAATAGAATAGAATGGTTGAACCAAACAAGCCCAAAAAATTTATTCCATTGCTTTTAGCGAAATACCCACTTTACAACTTTATTGTTAGAAATATAAAATATACCCCTTTACAAATTATCAAAGGGTTACTTGGCAGGAAAAATAAAGAAAAAAAACATTAAGTTCATTCAAAAAATTTCTACCTTCTCTATATTTTGACAAATAATTTATTTCTCAAAACATATAAATCAAATTATGTCATTCTTATTTCCATATAGTTAAAATATTAACAAAAACATTTTAGACTAACATAAATAGGGTGAAATATGGACGAAATGTACAAATTTTTTGAACTCAAAATGTGAAGATATTTTTTTTGCATATTCCAAAATATAGTGTTTAAACTGCAGAAATGCCAAAATTTAATATTTTTTTTTTTTTTACAAGTTAACTCAATTATCAAAAGTAACTTTTTGATCGATTCTTTTATTTTTATTTTTTTGATTTCCCTCATTGATCGATTCTACTTCGCGTATTGTATTATTCATCTAGCCAAATCTATATATATATATATATATATTAAGCCTAAGCAGAGAGAAAGTGTAAAAACTCTGATAGCTTTTTTGTTCACCATTCTATCTTAAAATTTTTAGAAAATTCTTGATTTAACTCTTATTTTTTCATGATATGATTGGTCCTATTATTATTTTTTCATGCGATGATGGTTGTAATATATACATGTATTATATAATATTGTATTTAATTTAATATTAATGATACCTTATAATAAATTTAGTTTATCGAACAAATAGTTATGCTATATTCGTCTCATCAAAATAAATATAGAGATAAATATATAATTTAATATTTTATATAGTATTATATTTAATTTAATATTAATGATTCTTTATATTAAATTTAGTTCATCAACTGTCAAAAAGTTGTGCTACATTCATCTCATCAAAATAATATAGAGATAAAAATATTTTTTAATATTGTAATACATAGAACCTAACTAAAGTAGGCATAATGTATGCAATATTAATACAACTCTCGCAAAGCACAGTATAACAACTAGTTAACATATATTAAAGAGAATTTTATATTTAAATTTAAAATTAAAACCAAATTAATAATAAATTCACCTCATCTATTATAGATAATTAAATACCAGTTTTAACAATATTCTCATAAAAACAGAAAAAAAAAATTCCACCTGTTTTTCAAAAGAGGGGAAAAAAAAAGTATATCTCTCACTGTTTGTGGTCAAAATAGTGGTGTGAAATGTTTTAAATAACCTTTACCATTATTTAAGAAACATTTTTATTAATTAAAGTGATTTAGCCAAACACTCCACTTCCTAGTCATTAAAAAAAAAAAAAAAAAGAACTCTCACATAAAATTAAGGACTTTTACGCAATAAACTTTTTAGTGATCTCTAGTAATAATTTTTGTTTGCTCTATGGAGTTGTTTGGGTGACGGTATTATTGGTATATTTCAAAAAGTTTAACCTTGTGAGGGATACATTTTTCCTCTTTTGAAAAATGGGAGTTATATTTATACCCCAAGTGATATAAAGACAACCCCTCTTATAGGAAAAAGGCTATATTAGACAAATTAATATTACGTCTAAAAATTACAAAATTCAAAATACTCAAGTACACCCCTATTTCTTAACATGATCTTCCAACTAAGCTTCTCTTTTTTTCCTTCCATATAATCTTGACCCCTTCTCGAATTTCTCCTATTGATCCAAGAGTTACTTGCTCTCATATTTACTCTTCTTATTGGTACTTTTACTTTTCCTTTTTTTATTTCTTTATTTATTTATTTTTTTTGCTTGAAGAGTTTTCTTTTTGTTTTTTTTTTTCCTTTGGGTTACGTATGTTCATCTTTAAAGATTTATTGACTTATTTATTTAATAATTTTTACATTCCTTATTTTTCTGTTAATTGGCTACATAGAAGGCTTTTTATTTCTTTTACTTCATGTTTTTCTTTGTGATAAGGTGCTTATAATCTCTTAAATTGTTGAACGATACTTGTCACACTCATACATATGTATATATGGTTTCCAATCCAGTTGGTATTTTTTTTTTATAAACTATCTATAAATATTTTTTTTTAGCCATTGGATCATAATCTAACGGCTACCATAATTTGAGTAATTAGAAAAAAAAATAATAAAAATAAATATTCATTATTTAATAATTTTCTCTCTCCGCCTTTACTATGAAAAGACGTACATGACCAATTTTAATTGGCCAAAACAATACCTATAAATATGTAAAAAAAAAAAACACCTATCAGATTGGTGCCCTATATATATAACCATACTTTTTTTTGAATAAATTAGATCTTTTGAATATTTGATTTTTTTCTTGGAATCGTAAATAAATTATATCTATTATTTATGTTATTTTCCTTTTCGTGGAATCGTAAATAAATTATATCTATTATTTATGTTATTTTCCTTTTCGGTATGGTGTTTTCTGGGTTCGAGATAGATGGCCATGTTTTACAATAATTTTTTTTTCTAGCCTGCTTTATTTTTATGTTGTAATAAAAGATTCTTCCCAAAATGTCTCACTATTAAGTAATGCAAAATTGTATTTTTCATTGGTTTTAGGAAAAAACTAAATTTGTACTATGTGGGTGAGGTTTTTATTTTATTTTATTTTTTAGTTTCTTTTAATTCTAAGGGTGTCTTTATTCAGGTTCTCTTATAACTTTAAACACAAGGGTAAAATTATATTAAAATAAATAATTTAACTAGAGAGGGTTGCCTTTATGTATAACAGGGGTGCAAATATAGTTACCCTTCGAAAAATATAGAGAAAACTTTTTTATTTTAGAAAAATAGAAGGCCAGGTATTTAATGACAATAAAGGGGGTGTTTTGGTATTATCTCATGTAGAATGAAAAAAGAGTAGAAGAATATTTTCGTATAAATAATAATAAAAAAACTATTATTTAGATATAGGTATTATCTCTTTGCAGTCTGAGCCATTAATGGTTATCAAAGAAGAGGGTGGAGGAGAGAAAGGTGACTCTAGGGGGCACTCCGCCATGGCTGATTTGATTCGATTTGATTTGAGTTGGGCTGAGTTGAGAGGATGAAGTTAGTTTGAGATAAGTAAATTAGTTTTCTGAAAGGAAAGCGAGTTGCTTTTGATGGCCTGTTTGGTTCACTGGAATGAGCTTTGGAATAGAAAAATCATTCTAACAAAAAGCTCATTCCATTGTTTGGTTACACATTTGGGCTATAAAATTTCTATTCCATGATAGTTCTAATTCCATCAAATAGAGGAATTATAATTCAACTGGCTCATCTATGTAATCAATTTTCCATTCTTTAAAAGTATCTTAAAAAGTGACTTTACCTTTTTTTACCCTAAAGAATAGATCGTGT
The DNA here is from genome assembly GCA_002914845.1 of Trema orientale. Classification (NCBI taxonomy): domain Eukaryota; kingdom Viridiplantae; phylum Streptophyta; class Magnoliopsida; order Rosales; family Cannabaceae; genus Trema; species Trema orientale. The sequence goes on from JXTC01000003.1 coordinate 1,856,550, forward strand.
TCAGTAGCTCCTTTTCTTCAACCGCTCCATCTTCTTCTCCCTAGCTGCTCTACCGTGGTGCTTGGTCGATACTTTCAGTCTAGTAACACCATTAAATAATTATTTTCTTCAGTTATTATTTTTACTCTTGATTTCTTTGTTATGCACTTTTTTTGTTTTGATTTTTTTTTTCTTTGAGTTTTTGTATTGGTTAGTAAATCTTTTCTTAAATTCTTTGTTATGCGTATTTTAATTCTTTATTTATGAGTTCATTTACTTATCTCACTATCTAGTAAATTCCTTCTTCATCCTCATCATCTTTAGAATTCAATTCTCTTTGATGATTTTGGATTTGACCTAATAAATATAATTTGTCTCATATCCGAGCCCCCTTTTATCTGAAATCCTCATGTGCGCTCAATTCTCTCTCTAATCTCTGCTTAATTATTTACTTCACCTTTATTATATGATATGCTTTTCTTTTGCAGTATAATGCTACACTGATTTGATCTATATTTATGCAAATATGCTTCACTTTTAATCTTTCTCATCATTGCTCTATCTAAAACATTTTTATGTTGTACACAGATACTATTTCAACATTTTTATTAGTTAAATATATATATATATATATATATATATATATATATATATATATATATATATATATATATAATTTTTTAGACTTCCAGCTTGAATCAGGTAAATTCTTTATGGATTAATGACAAGTGAGGGCCCATTAAGCTATTAGGCAAACTAATTAGTCATGACTAATTATACTTAGGTTTAATACGATTCTCTTATTAGCTAGAAACTAGTGTTCTTAATTTTGCTTTATAATTTTGGAACGAAGTCCATAATAAATTGAGTTAACAAATTTTTTTCTTAGTCTTATAAAATACTCTGTTTCAAAATGTATTATTATGTTGATTCCATCATTAGTTGTAAAATATATAAACTGAACTTTGGTGTTCCTTTATAAGGTACTCAATTTCAAAATATTTATTATGTTTATTCCACTTTAATTACAAAATATATAAATTTTTGGTATTGGTCCTATGGTTGTGGTTGTAGGAAGGTTATTTTGGAACATTGATGGCTCGTTTAAGATTAGATACAAGAGACAATTTAAGAAAAAAGAAGTTGATTGCCCTTTTTATGCAATGGATGCATATTATGAATGTTTGTGCATGGTTTATTGAGTTAGTAAATCAAATTATAAAGGAAAGGTCTCAAACCAACTATTTAATAAGACAATTATATAAAATTGACTTTTTCAGAAATAGACAAGTTATCCATCAATTAGTCTATGAAAGTGATATAACTTGCTTAGATAATCTTAGAATGACTAGGCGTACTTTCATAACATTATATAGGATGCTTGAAACTAGTAGAGGTTTAAAAGATTCAAAGTATTTGTATGTAGACGAATAAGTTGCTATGTTTCTCCATATATTAGCTCATCATCTGAAAAATAGAGTTATTAAGTTTGAATTCATGTGACCTGGACAAATAATAAATAAGTATTTCCATAATGTTCTACATTTAATCATTCACTTACATGGAGAATTATTGAAAAGACCTGAACCTATTCCTGAGAACTCGACTGATGAGAGATGGAAATGGTTTAAAGTATATATTATGACTTTTCTCTGTGAATTTTGCTTGTAAAGTTGTCACTTTGTCATTTCTGATTTAGTGAATATGCTTTTTTTTTTCTTGAAAATAGAATTGTTTAAGGGCATTAGATGCGACATATATTAGGGTAAGAGTGCCCAACTCGGATAAACTTAGATATCGAAGTCGGAAAGGTGAAATTGCTACAAATATATTGAGAGTGTGTTCTCAAGATATGCAATTTATTTATGTGTTACCAAGTTAGGAAGGTTCAATAACTGATAGTAGAGTCCTTCGTGATGCTTTAAGGAGAACAAATGGATTAAAAGTTCCAAATGGTGAGTATTAAATTAATTTTAGATGTAAACTATTACCAATTTTTGCATTCATTGCAATAAAATTTGAAGTTTTTGTTGAATATGTAGGTTATTATTATCTTGTGGATGTCGGATATACAAATTGTAATGGTTTTCTTGCTCCTTATCGAGGACAATACTACCACCTTAGTGAATTTAAAGAAGGACCACAACCAAATAGTCCAAAAAAGTATTTTGATATGAAGCATGCAGTTGCAAGAAATATGGTTGAGCGATACTTTAGAGTACTTAAAAATAGATAGGCAATACTTAGAAACCCTGCAATCTATCCTATAAAGACACAAAATCGAATTATCATGGCATGTTGCCTATTATACAATTTTACTAGAAGAGAGATGCCTAATGATCTATATGATGAGAAGTACCAATTGAGGAAGGTAATAATAGGGATGACGAAGATGAACTATTTGGTGATCCGATAACTTAAAAGATTAACGATTTCTCCATTCATCAAACATCTGTTGAGCTAAATTTGTTCTCCAAGTTACTTGATAAGCTCCAACAGAATTGGAAGAACTTGCTTTGGGAAATTCATCGAAAATGGAATGCTCCAATTTATCCCCCCGGGGGATGACCTTGAAAATAGGTGATGTCCCATAGCACCAGNGGTCTTCCACGAGAATAGCCCTTATTGTCCTGAGTGCCTAGTGCTTTTCCGAAACTCAAGCTATTGCTAATTCAGAGAGCTATACTCCTAATTGTATTGTGCCTTTGTTAAGTAAGATATCTGTACTGAATTTTAGGATACTATTTTAATTCTAATTAAATGGTTTTGTTTGCATTTATATGTGGTGAATATCTTTGTTGTGGTGATAAATAATTTACTAAGCTTCTTCTATGCAATTATGTTTGATTGGTTTTCACTTTTTCTTTTGTTGGCATTTTGGTTCTTATTTTTGATATTGTTAACTAGTATTCTTAGGATGGAGTCATCAAAAGCTAAAAGTACAGAGCCAAATAAGAGATTTTGGACTACAGACGAGAATAACAAGCTTATAGAGGCTCTTTTAGAGATTTATAATGAAGGAAAATACAAAGCTGAAGGCAATTTCAAAGTTAATCATCTAACAACGATTGAAAGATATTTGGAAATATATTTATCAGGTTGTGGCTTAAAAGCTAAGCCTCACATTGAGTCGAGAATGAAGACTTTAAAAGCACAATTTTGCACTGTTTATGAAATGTTAACTGGTCCAAATTGTAGTGGATTTAGATGGGATGCAGATATGAATCTTATATATGCAGAGAAACTAGTATGCAATGCGTATCTACAGGTATTTAACTAAATTTTAAGAAGTTATTTGAGATTTTTTAGATAATTTATTTTGTTACTTTAAGTTATTATAAGCAATAATGAAATTTGTAGAGTCATAAAGATGTTGCGCCTTTTAAACATAAGGCCTTCTCATATTATAAAGAGTTGTGCATGGTGTTTGGAAAAGATCGTGCAACTGGGAATGATGCAGAGGGACTAGTTGATGCAGTTGATGATATTGCAAGAACTGAAGCAAATAATGACATGGAAGAACATAATATTAATAATCCTCAACCTAATATAGGAGATATAGAGGCTGATAACCTTGGGTTTATGACTTTCTCACAAGCTTCACAAGTGCCTCAATCTCGATCAGATGGATCCTCAAAAAGAAAAAGAAAAAGTGGAGGCTCTGATGATCTTGGAGAAGCAATCAAAAAAGCTACCTTAGTTATTGCTAAAGAAATGAAAGAGTCCTCTACTCGGCTTAGTGATGCCATCAACGATAAAGAGATGAATGAAAGACAAATAGGAGTAAATGAAGAGTTAATTATGACAACTTTTCTAGGTATATTGAAATGCCACAGAGCTACTCTTCTTATCACTCGTGATATTCATACCCTCAACATATTTAATGGTCTTCGTGATGATGAGAAAGAAATATGGGTTAAAGCTGTATTTGATGGCCATATATAATAGTAAACCTCGCTTATGAACTACTTCACTATATAGTATAGGTGTTATTTTGGAGGTTTAAACAACAGGGTAATTTTTGTTGTTGTGTGGCATATATTAACCTCTTTTGGAAGTAGACGATACATATGTAGTCTTAGATTTTATTGTAAAAGATTCTACTTAAAAGTATGCAGAATACTGGCTTATAATATGTAGTCTTATAATATGTAGAATACTTGCTTATAATATATATATGGGTTTGGTTTAAATGGTTACAACAATATTTACCTATAGATGGTTACAATGGTTTAAGCCGTTAGATCTAATATCCTACGGTGGTGATTAGTTTGGTAGTTGGCCAAAAAAATTTAATGCTATTTATTACCATCAAAAAATTTTAATGCTATCAATACTTTTTTTAGTATCCATTCATGGTCACAAAAAAATTGTAACCATTGAGAAGTCCTCCTATATATATATATATGATGGACATGTCAAATGCTTGTTATGGGGATGGAAAATTTGTAAGAAAAATTATAACACTTGTGTTCACTGATGTAATAGTCTAAGTCGTAATATTTTTGGCTACAAAACATTACTAACCACGTAGTTCCCACATGCGTCTTTGTATCTTTACATGCCAAATCTATTTATAGCTAGATACCTGATAATTTAGCTAAGGGTGCATTATCGGTAATAAATATATTTACTTCCAAAGTAATCTCCATACTTTTGTAAATGCTAATCAAGTTATCCATGTGAGATACAGGGTGAGCCTCTACAACAAAAGGTAGAAGGCACCGAAAAATAAAAAGTTAAGAGAAGAATTGACAAAGTCAACAAGTTCTAAGACAACAAAAAAAAGACACAGCGTCTTAGATCCGATATTCCCAGTTTATACTAGCCTGATATCAAATATTTGTACTATAGCTTATACAACTTTTAGTTCAGGTGGTGTCTTTTTATATGGAGAAGATGAAATAAAGCTCCCTATCATATTTTGAGCTTATATTTTTTTTGACGTTGCAGGAATTATTTTCAGTCTATTATTATTGTAGTAAATATCAAATAATAAATAATTATTTAAATTAATTAAACATTATATTTTTTATCTAAACATGAGAATTTTAATTAATTAAATTAATAGCTTTTAGATCAATTAAATCTCAATAATTAAAAAATATATTAAATTGTAAAAACATGGGTATTTTGGTCATTGTAATACAATTCTATTCCATTCCAATGTTTAATTAAACAAAGTAATTCTCATTCCAATATTGATTCCAAATTTCAACTAAACAATGGAATATCATTCCCATTCCTATTTCAGTTCCCATTACAATTCTAATTCCATTCTACGAACCAAACACAACCTGAATACATATCTCACCAGCTCTCCCCCTTTTTTTTCTTTTCTTATTTATTATTTATTAGTATCTCCACTAGTGCTTTATTAATTTATCAAAATATCAATAGATAAGAGTAAATGTGTATTAGTTGTGTTCACTATTTTTTTTAATAAAAAAGTACTAAACACTTAAGCTAATATGAGTGATGCGACATAGTCATGTTATGTTTTTATAAAAAAAAAAAAAATTTATTTTAGAAACTTGTGTATTACTTTTCAAGTCAAAATGGGTGTACAATAATACCATGATAATTTATGTTATGCTTCTGTATCCTGTGATGGAAGTTTGAAGGCTTTTTAAGTTTTTTCACTGTGGTAACTTTGTGAAGCTAATTAATGGGGGTATATACCGCACTATCATAGTGGCATGGGAATTTGATGACAGTGTTTTTTTTTTTTTTTGCTCTGGAAAACAAAATTTATTAAGAAAACATGTCAAAAGAGATTAGTGGCCATATGAGGGGGCACCTTCCAAAAAGAAAAAGTACAAGATTGTTTAGATAATAAAGCCCATTTTGCTACTATATGAGTAGAGTAATTCATCAACTTGGGAATCCAAAATACATTACAGGTACAAGACGTTAACAGAAAAATAACATTAAAAGAAATATGAGCAAGGCGCCACGCCGGGGATCTTTGATCTACTATTGCTGAAATCATCTTCTTAGAGTCTAAGAAAAGTTGTGCGTTATGCCAATTCCTTCCTGCACAGTGTAATAATTCCTCAAAATCTTGAGTGAAAGTTCAATTGCTTTTAAATACTAATTTGCTTTTGAATACTAGTAACCAAAGTAAAATAAAGAGGAAAATTAAAGGAAAAAAAAGAGATATTAGTTTATTGTTATTATTAATAAGTAACTAGTAGATGAATATGAGCTTGGTGTTTGGAGGAGACTTTTAGTTCATGGTTAGTTGTAATAGTTTTTTTTTTTTTTTTTTTTTGTTGTGCTGAAGGACATGGTTATTGGTAACTTGTAACCAGATTAATTATTAGTTACTAGTAACCTAAGTAACTAGGGGTGATTAGAAGTATGAACTTTTTACAAACTCACTTCACGAAAATAAACTCATGCTGATAGTTTTTTAGAATTTACACCCTTTAACTTAAAATTTTGTTGTGAAGACAACTATGCCCTTAGAGCCCACTAGGATAATATCATATTTTATTTGTTTTTTTTTTCACCATCTTCATCATCTTCTTCGCCTTTTTTTTTTTTTGCTTCTTCATCCCATCATACATTAACTCATATAATGATTTGGTTCATTTTTCGTCCATTAATGGTGAAGAACGTGGTCAACTTCCTCATTGTACTATCTTCTTCAAGCTTTCTTCCATTTGCAATATTTTAGTTTCGCATCAAGTTAAAAAAACGTTCATAAATCCTTTTTTCTTCAAAAATTTTGTATAATTGGTAGATTCAAAGGTACTTTTAAGTAAGAATTAAAACTATAATGAAAAGTCAAAAGTTTGTAGGTAATTTTTGAGCTTAGAAATCTCTAAACTGCAATCGGAATTGCAGAATACGAAGATCTGGGTTGAAAAAGATGCCCAGATTTTCAACCCAGATCTGGCAAGACAAAGATGTCGAGTTGCTAAACACCTTGTCGACCGCTCGACATACAGTACTTTCTAGACAACGCTTGACACCATTGTCGAGCAATGTCACAATCAATGTCGATCTAGTCGCTCGACAACACTTCGACCTTGCTAGACAACCCTATCGAGTAGTATCTCAATACAATCGAATTAGGCACTAGACACACTCTTTTCCATACTAGACATCTCAATCTGGCATCTAGACAAACATGTCTGGCATACTAAACTCTACTGTCGAGTCATTTTCCATAATGCACAATTTTGACTCGATAGTTTTGTTTAGCAAATAAACATACATGTCTAGCCATTAAAAATAAATGTAAATATTCTTTTTAGGGACTTATAAAAGACGCTCAAATCTAGCTAAAAAAGGGTGTCGAGTATGCTAAACATCCCTATCTGACATTCTAAATACCCTTATCTGGCATAATATACTTCATTGCCGAGCTATTTTCCATAATGCACAATGTTTACTCGATAGTTTTGTCTAGCTAATAGACATCGATGTCGAGTAGCTAGACGCCATGTCTAACTTGACTAAGTTTCTAGTAATACGAATAATAGATTGTATATTTTCAATATTTTAAAAATTTAAGATAGTGACTAACAAAATGACCAAGTTTCTAGTAATACGAATAATAAAGTAACTACGTTTCTAGTAATATGGATGACATATTTTCAATATTTTGATATAGATTGCATGTTTTCAATACTTTAGAAAGTTAAGATAGTAACTAAAAAGATGACTAGGTTTCAAATAATATGAATAATGAAGTGACTAAGCTTTTAGTAATATGGATGACATATTTTCAATAATTTGATATGGATTGCATATTTTCAATATTTTAAAAAATTAAGAGAGTGACTAACAAGATGACTAAGTGTCTAATAATATGAATAATGAAATGACAAAATTCCTAGTAATATGGATGGCATATTTTCAATATTTTGATATGGATTATATATTTTCAATATTTTAAAAATTTAAGATAGTGACTAACAAAATGACTACGTTTCTAGTAATACGAATAATAAAGTGATTAAGTTCTAG
>JXTC01000003.1:1879594-1915011 GCA_002914845.1 Trema orientale
TAATATGGATTAATCTAGTTTTAATAGAAGATATTATTGTTTTTTCGTTCCTAAAATTGGTCAAAAAATCTGTCCAGAGTATTAATTTTCAGAAAGTCTTAATCTCAGGGTATTATTTTGCAGACTCTAAAATTCATGATTTAAATTGCAGAATACCCAAACTTCAGGGTATTTTTTTGCAGCTATCCTTATTTGAAACTAACATATTGTATTTTAGGATAACATTGACATATTTTGAATTTAAAATGGAGAAAGGTTACATGACAAGACTACAAGCACATACGTTGATTATGTTAGAAAAAAATATTGCAAGTAATAATATATTTAGAAATAAAAATAACAATAATCTGTTATAACATATAATGTAATAAATTATTTAATTATCATAAAAATAAATAAAATAATATAACAAAATAAATCACAATTAATTGACTATAATAATAATCCTGATTATAATGACCAAAATAACAAAGGAGTTTAAGGAAACCAAACCAAGTCTTGTGTTTCACACAATTTCGTTAAAATAGTTACGCCTCCTCACAGGAGTGCTTAGAGGAATGTCAACAGCGTCTGTTTCCCAGGATAAAACGGTTCACGAATAGTAACGTCGCACCAACTTGCTACTCACAACGAACTGAGCAATGTCCAAACTCTATCATCAGAACTCAAGAGAACTCGACCACACCGAAAAGAAAGAACTTAAACTTTCTAACTACTAACTAACTATTTCTTAACGGCCACAGAGAGAATATGGAAGAGAAAAATAAGCTAAGAAATGTTTTGGTGTATCTAAAAGTGAAGGAGAAAGTCTCTTTTTATAGTGTTCATTGAGGAACCAAGCCATTAACATCTTATTAATGTGGCTGAAAAATATTTGTCTGTTACAACGTAATAGTAACAGCCCATATTAATGATGGCTGAAAAACGTTTGCATGTTACAATGTAACAGTAACAACCCATTAATATAGCTGAAAACCATTTGGCTGTCACAACATAACTGCCAAAACGTTTTTGGCCATCTTGGAATATCCTCTAAGAAGTGGCGGAGCCATTCTGCTTCTTCTTCACATTTATCCAGTGCAATAAATTCAAATTCCATAGTGGATCTGGCAATAACAGTTTATTTCGAGGATTTCCATGACACTGCTACACCTCCTAGTGTGAATACATAACCACTAGTAGATTTTGAATCTTTAATATTAGATATCCAATTCGCATCACTGTAACCTTCAAGTACAGAGGGAAATCTTGTATAGTGCAGCTCATAATTACATGTAAACCGCAAGTATTTCAATACTCTTATAATCCCTTGCCAATGCTCAGCTCCAAGATTACTTGTGTATCTACTTAGTTTTCTAACTGCATAGGCAATATCTGGTCTTGTACAGCTCATCAAGTACATTAGACTGTCTATCACTCTGGAGTATTCTACTTGAGAAACACTCTCACCTTTATTCTTGGATAAACGTAAAGTTAAATCTATTGGTGTTCTGGCAACTCTAGAATTATCTTTATCGAATTTTCCAAGAATATTGTCCACATAATATGACTGACTTAAAAAAAGCCCATTAGAAATTCTTGAGATTTTCATTCCCAAAATGGCACCGGCTAAATCCATGTCTTTCATGTCAAATTTGAATTCAATATATTTTTGGTAGATTTAATCATTTTATCATCACTACCAATAATGAGCATATCATCTACGTAAAGATACAAAATGACATAACTATTTTCGGTGTCATTGACATATATACATTTGTCAGATTCGTTAATTTTAAATCCATTAGCCTTCATAGCGCTATCAAATTTTTCATGCCATTGTTTTGGGACTTATTTTAATCCATATAAGGATTTCACCAACTAACAGATTTTCATTTCCTGCCCTGGTGCAGAAAAACCTTCAGGTTGTTCTATGTAGATCTCTTCCTCTAGATCTCCATTTAGAAAGGCTGTTTTTACATCTATTTGGTGTATTTCGAGGTTTCGTAGAGTGGCAATCGCTAGCACCATCCTAATAGAATTTATTCTCATCACAGGAGAATAAGTGTCAAAGTAGTCCAGACCTTCTTTCTGTCTATAGCCTTTAATTACAAGTCTTGCCTTGTACTTATCAATTGGTCCATCAGCTTTCATTTTCCTTTTAAAAATCCATTTTGAATCTAGTAGTTTATATCCAGGAGGAAGGTCCACTAGTTCCCACGTATGATTTTATAAGATGGAATCAATTTCGCTCTTAATAGCCTCTTTCCACAAAGGTACTTCAGTAGAGCTTATAGCCTCAGTATACGTTCGAGGCTCACTTTCTAGTAAGTATGTCAAAAAATCCAGACCAAAAGATTTTTTTGTCCTTGCTCTCTTACTCCGTCGAGGTTCAACCTTAGTTTTTTCATTTTTATCTTGGTCCTGACTATTCTCAATAATAGTCTCATGTGTTTATTTCGACAAACTTGCTTCTTCTTTGGATTTACAAGGAAATACATGTTCAAAGAGCGATGCATTCCTTGATTCTATTATCGTGTTCTTATGTATGTCTGGAATTTTTGACTCATACACAAGAAACCGATAAGCACTACTATTTTGTGCATAGCCAATAAAAATGCAATCAACGGTTTTCGGACCAATTTTCACCTTCTTAGGTGATGGTACGGCCATTTTGGCAAGACATCTCTATATTCGTAAATAGTTGTAGGATGGTTTTCTTCCTTTCCACAACTCATATGGAGTCTTTTCCATTCTCTTTTTGGGTACCTTATTCAAAAGGTAATTGGCAGTCAAAATGGCTTCTCCCCACATATTCTGGGATAACCCAAAACTTATCAACATTGCATTCATCATTTCTTTCAAGGTACGATTCTTTCGCTCAGTAACTCCATTTGAATGAGGCGAGTAAGGTGTTATGGTTTCGTGTATGATTCCATACTGTGCACAGATTTCCTCAAAAGGTAAATCATACTCTCCACCTCGATCACTTCTTAGCACCTTAATTTTCTTATTGAGTTGATTCTCAACCTCATTCTTATAGAGAACAAACTTCTCTATAGCTTCGTCCTTGGATTTTAGCAAATACACTTAACAGTATTTTGTGCTATCATCGACAAAAGTAATAAAATATTTATTGCCTCCCCTTGTTTGTATAAATTTCAAATCACATATGTAATTGTGAATCAAATCAAGGGGTTCAGTATTCCTCTTAATACTTTGAAATGATGACCTAGTCAGTTTTCCCTCAACACAAGTTTCACACTTGTGTTTTGAATTAATATTAAAAGCGGGTATGTAGTTTAAGTTAATTAATCTATGCAAAGTATCATAATTAACGTGTCTTAGTCTACCATGCCATACATTAGAAGACTCAAGCAAATAAGCAGAAGGGCTAGCTTTATTATTAATTGGCTTAATAGTCATTACATTCAGTTTAAAAAGCCCATCACATACATAGCCTTTCCCCACATACAATACGCTCTTAGACAAACTACTTTATTTGACTCGAACACGATGTGGAATCCATGTTTATTCAGCAATGAATCGGACACTAAGTTCTTGCAGATCTTCAACACATACAGTACATCGTTCAAAGTTAGTTCCATCCCAGAGGTCGTCTTTAAGACCATCTTGCCTTGGCCTTTGACAGTGGATGTGGTAGAGTTTCCCATAAATAACTTCTCTCCGTTCTCAAGCGGTTTGAAGGAAGTGAACAAACTTTAATCAGAGCATACATGTCGAGTGGCACCGGTGTCAAGCCACCATTCTTCAGGATTAGACCCAACTAAGTTCACTTCAGAAACTACTGCACAAAGGTCTAGGTCAGAAACCTCTTGTGTGATTTCATCCACTATGTTGGCTTCATTCTTCTTGTTCTTTAGAAGTCGATAGTCTGAAGCTTTGTGACCCATCTTCTCATAGTTGAAGTACTTTCCTTGGAATTTCTGCTTCTTGCCTACTCCACCTTTAAGCCCTAACTTCTGGCTTGGCTTTTCCAGTTTATTCTTCTTGGCTTTAAAGCCTTGAGAATGTTCTACAATATTTGCCTTAGCCATAGGCATACTGGACGATGCTCCTGACTTTTCAGCACGTCTGTTATCTTCCTCAATGCGAAGTCGCACAACAAGCTCTTCAAGGTTCATCGCCTTTCGCTTGTGTTTGAGGTAGCTCTTGAAATCCTTCCATGCAGGGGGTAGTTTTTCAATGACAGTAGCTACTTAGAAGGGTTCACATATGACCATCCCCTCAGCCTGAATCTCATGGAGAATCAATTGAAACTCTTGAACTTGATTAATTACTGTTTTAGAGTCGACTATTTTAAAGTCTAGGAAGCGTCTTACTACAAATTTCTTGGACCCAGCATCCTCAGTTTTGTATTTATGGTCAAGTGACTTCCATAATTCCTTTGTCGTCTTCTTATTATGATATACGCTATATAAAGAATTAGTCAAACCGTTCATTACATAGTTACAGCATAGGTAGTCAGACTGTTTCCAAGCATCAACTGCAGCGATGACTTAGAAGTCTTGCTCATTTTCGTTGGCTTTTGGAACCTCCTCAGTCAAGAACCTCGCAAGGTTTAATGTGGTCTGATAGAATAACATCTTCTGTTGCCATATTTTGAAGTTCAACCTATTGAACTTCTCAGGCTTCTCTCCGTGGTGCACTGCTGGTACTACCGGAGTCACAATAGGGGTTGGTATTTGAGCCACAACAGGAGCAGGCACATGGGCCACAGTAGGAATAGGCCCTTGGGCCACAACAGTATTGTTTGATTCAATTGCCATTTCTGACAAGAATAGCAAATCCAATGAGATTTCTTTTTCTAGAAATAAACAGCAATAATTAAATATTACTCAATAGATAAACTCCCAGGAAAGACCACGGAGGGGTCACAAACGGTCCCACTTAAAATTTAGCCTACTAGACAGAACTTGTCTAAATTGTAATTGTTCAATTATCACAATTTATTAAAGAAATATCTCCAATCACGATATATAAATCCAGATACATTATAAAGTAATAACACATAAAAGACATATAACTGTTTTAAGATTGTTAGAACAAATTATTGCAAGTAATAATATATCTAGAAATAAAAATATAACAATAATCTGTTATAACATATGATGTAATAAATTATTTAACTACAACTTGGATAGTAATAATTATCATAAAAATAAATCAAATAACATAACAAAATAAATCACAATTAATTAACTATAATAATAATCATGATTATAATGACCAAAATAACAAAGAAGTTTAAGAAAACCAAACCGAGTCTTGTATTTCACACAATTTCTTTAAAACAGTTACGCCTCCTCACTGGGGTGCTTAGAGGAATGTCAACAGCGTCTGTTTCCCAGGAACAGTTCACGAATAGCAACGTCGCACCAATGTGCTATTTACAACGAACTGAGCAATGCCCAAACTCTATCACCAAAACTCAAGAGAGCTCGACCACACCGAAAAGAAAGAACTCAAACTTTCTAACTACTAACTAACTATTTCTTAATCGCTACAGAGAGAATATGGAAGAGAGGAATAAGCAAAGAAATATTTCGGTGTATCTAAAAGTGAAGGAGAAGGTCTCTTTTTATAGTGTTCATAGGGGAACCAAGCCATTAACATCCCATTAATGTGGCTGAAAAACGTTTGTCTGTTACAACATAATAACAACAGCCCATTAATATGGCTGAAAAACGTTTGCTTGTTACAACGTAACAGCAACAACCCATTAATATAGCTGAAAACTGTTTGGCTGTTACAACATAACTGCCAAAATATTTTTGGCTGTTACCTCAGTTTTATGAGGCCAAATAATGGTCCAAAATAAATTTTATAACTCCAGTATGTTACAAATTCTAATTCTAGAACCTTCTCACTTTGGGTTTCAATTTTTCATTCACCCAAGCTCCATTTTAGGCATTTTCATATCTCAAAATGGCTATTTACAATGGTTTTTGAAACCATTTTTCCAACATATTGCAAATGGAAGAACTGAAGTTTTGAACTGTAATGCAAAACTAAATTAACTAGTCAAATTTATATATGTTTCTCAGTGCTGCTTAATTCCATTGCATTTGGGCCTAGTCAATGATCCGATCCTTTTTTATTTGTTGGCTAAAATTGGCTTTCGTACTCCAGAACTAGTTGTGTACGTGGTATACACTTAAAAAAAAAAAAAAAATTGCTGTATTACCTGGTAAGCTTTAATTTTCTTTCTAAAAGAGCTTATTTGAAAATAACGTGCTTAATTAATTTTCTCTTTTTATAATTCTTTTGTATCTTTTTTGTTGGCTAGAAATTATATTTAATTTGATATGTTAGGACATTTACTTTTATTACTTGGCATTTGCTTACATGCGTGTGAAAAGTTTTCATCGATCCTTTATTTTTTTGATAAAATTTTCATCGATGCTTAAGGATGAGAGATCTTGTTGTTTAGTGAATAATTGGAGAGAGAAAGAGAGAGGAGTGACCGAAAGATATGGCAAAAAAGAAGAAACAAAGAAGAATAAAAATATACAAACAAATACCATAAAACAAAAAGTGGTCCAATTGGCTTAAAGTTCTTTTGACATAGTTTTTACTTTTTTTCCCATTAGGAAGAAAAATGTTTGAACTTTTTGACCTTTTCCAGAAAAGTTGACTTATCCAGTACGTTCCTCTACCTCAACAAATTAAAAATTGAGCCATAATTTGGTCATGCTGCTTTGTCTCCATTTAGCGCTTAATTAATATATAGCACTCGGGAAATTTTAAAAGATGTGTACTATAATGTGCTTTGTGAGATTATCTAGGTGTTTGGAAGATTGTGATGAATTGGCAATAAAATAGACTACCAGTACGGCTTATAAATTTTAATTTCTGAGAGTGTATTGCGGAATTTATGGGTATTGACTCCGTTCTGGACCCATATAGAATATAAAATAATCTTGGGGAAAAAAAGAAAACTTGAGAAAACTAATTTAGATCCGTTTTCTTCTTTTTTTTTTTCCTTTTTTTCTTTTTTTTTTTTTACAATTACTTGAATATCAAACTATTATTATTATTATATTTGTCAAAAAAACTATTATTATTATGACTTCAAAAAAAAAACTATTATTATTGTAATCCTTCAAAAATAATGATAATATTTGTAATCTCTCAAAAATTATTATTATTATCATTATTGAATTCATAAGATAATAAGACTTTTACTTAATTCTACACAGAAGAATAAAGATGATATGGTATATAAGAATTAAAACTCCAAAAATGACAGTTCTTTTCAATTGAAATTATTCGCCAGGAAGCTGTGTGGTGGGTGGGAAGAATTGCAAGCTCAAAACTCTTATGTTGGAAAAGTTTTAAATGAGACAACCACTATTATAATGAGGAAAAAAAATGGCAAAATGAATATCAAAAATAAAAACTGTTAACAAACTTAGAACTAAAAAATAACTGCCAAAATTATTAAAAAAAAAAGAACTCCCAACCTATTTTTCTCGTTATGCTTAGATCAATTAAAGATAGATGTCTAGCACGTGCAACTTCTTCTTAATGTGCACAATTAAATTTTAAAAATATTTAGTATTTTTCAATAATATTTTTATTGAATGAATTCTCTATACACACTTTATATTACAAACACACCCATATTTTCACATATACCCCTTTTACCTTTATCCTAACATATCCTCTCCAAAAATCTCAACTTATATCCCCTAATTTCGACGGCCTTGGAGCTAATATCCAAGAATTTTAATTCATTATTTGTTTAAAGCCAGGTAAATTCCCTCAAATCCTTGACCTCTTGACAAATAAATTTGTTAGTTCTCAGCTCTCCTCCAATTTTATGTCCCACTCCTTGATATGTAGAGTCCATTATATTTCATATCATTATTAAAATATGAGATATTTTAGTAGAGTCACAAATTAAGTAATGAGAAAAGAGAATCGATTTTTAGCACTCCTCATTAAAGTTTAGAGACTCACAATTGGAGCAAGAGAAATTGTGAAACCTAAGCCATTTAGAAAGTAGGGTTGTTCATTGGTTCAAATCGGACGTATTTTGGCGAAATTCCAACCGATGCATAAAATTTATTCCAATTCAATCCTATATATGTAAGGATCTAAAATCAAATCGGATCCATTGGAAATCAGTTTGGATTTGTTATATCCATTCAATTTGGTATTTGGCTTTTTTTTTTTTTTTTTTGATCTTTTCATTTGGTTTTAAATCTTTCCAACTACTTTTAATCTGAAATTATATGAATAAAAGGCAATTTGAGTTTATAACCCTCACTGTAAAAAGAAATGAAGAAAGTAAGTCATTTTGAGCCTTTTCAGATTAAATAAAAACTGCTATAATTGGTGAAAGGTGTAGAGATAATAACCGTGTAAAGGAAAAATTAGGTTGAATAGATATTTCGAAAGTAATTTTTAGTAAAATGCATATGTTTTTAAATTATTTAAAAAATAATATATTTTTTTTTCATGATTGAGTTTAGTGTTGAGTGAGATCGAGTATTGTCAAGAAATATTATTTTGTAAAGGATCCTAAGATACAAATTTATATATTATATTTCGAGTTTCAATAGAGAGAAGTTAGAGAGAGGAGCTCCAACTTGCTCCTCTCCTCTTCTCCACATCAATTCCCCCTCATCCTTCCTCTATAGCAAATACAAGGCAAAGCTCCAGCTCCTTCTTCCACTGGTGCCTCTCCCTACCGAGGAGGGGGTCATTCCCTATCCGGTATGGAGTTTTTTACTTTTCTTTGTCTGTTTTTAGTTTTTTTATCCAATAACTCTCCTTTTTGGGGAAGATAGTTTCCCACCTAGATCTAGATCTTGTGTGGGTTTAGTACACCCATATCTAGATCTGTGGTGGTTTGTGTTATTTCTAATTTGTTCTTTGGTTTTTGTATGGTTGTCCTCCAGATCTGTATCAATTTTGATTCAGATTTGGAGAGGTAGTTACTATAGCAAATCAGAGTTGGCAGAATTTCCTCCAGTAAATCAATCAGAATTGCCAATTCGGATTGGGAAGAGTTTAGAAGAGCCATTGAAGTACTCTATTTTACCCTTGGAGATTTTCTCCAAGATCGTCGTCGGGGACCACCAGTACTCCGAGATCTACAAGGGTGTTTTCATCTTTAAGCTTTTGAATCGATTTTCTGATTCTCATTGTAAGAGGTTATATGTATCTCGATTGGTTATTGTAACCCTTATGTGAATTTAATGAAATTATTTTATTTTTCAAAAAAAAAATTATATCTTATATTTTGTGTATATTGGATCAGCTTTGATTTGTTGTTGTTGGAAGAAAAAGTGGAAAAGATCAAATATAAATCGGTTTTTAAAACTAACAACAAATTTAATCCAATTGAGATTTGTTATTCAACAAAAATGGATTGGATTTGACTACTTAGTTTGGTTGGCTGGAATTAATTTTTGAAATACCACATTAGAAAGTTAACTTTATAACTAAGGGTAATTACAAATATATCCCCTGTAGTTTTTTTATATCTAATAATTTAACTTTTTATTATTGGAAACTATATTTTACCCCTTGAAATTGAACATAAAATTTTGATTTCATCTCTGTAATATTTAATTTCACGAAACAATGTTTAAATTAATGATAATTCCATTCTCATTTAGTGTTTGAAAATAGACACTATTTCGAGACAATTTGTAAATTAATAGAAATTCGTTGTCAAACAATCCAAGAAAAAAAAACATATAATAGACTTCTACTAATTTAAAAGCTATTTTGGAAACAATTTTTGTTTCAATACATTTAAAGAAGAGTATGTTTTAATCAAACGTATTTCCCAAAATTAGATATTTTGTCGGTGAATATATAATTTCAAGAATGCAAAGTTGAATTTAAAAAAAAAAAATAAACAAACTACAAGACATATATTTTTAACAAACCTAACTTTAACTAATTTGTTGGTTCCTCTTCCTTAGTTTTTTTTTTTTTTTTTGTGAATTGAGTAACCTAATTCCTAGTTTTTAAGAACAAACTTTTTTACAAGCTGTGTATTATATATCCTAACTAATAATTGTATTGAGAATGAAGCTGAAACACCCCCTAGCTTAACCATATGACTCTGTAGGTCAAAATAGGAAGTATTATTCTTTCATAAACCATATTTTTAGTTTTGCAAAAAGATAGGCCAAATTTAAACTTTTCAAGCTCTAAAACAAAAGAAACTGTATGGCATTACTTTTTGAAAGTGTCTTTACAAAATATACAACCAAAAACTCCTTATCAGTTTATCTTGCCATTAGCAGTAATATTTACAACACACCAGAATAACAAAATACAAAGAAAACACCATCTACAAGTCAAGCTCGTCTACATCTGTATGATCATGGCGACAAGAAAGCGTGCTAGCCAACCAGCAACTCTATATATCATATATCTCCTCACCTGCATCACAGGAACTAAATGAGCTAATGCTCAGTAAGTAAAGATCATGCATGCTCGTGAATGTGTTTCATAAATAAACTTTATTGAAATTCCCATTGTACTCTTTTTTTCATAACTTTTCATTTTGATGCACTTTTCTTAGAAAACATTTCTTTATGGGGCCCTTGAGTACATTACAAAGTCGCGGTAGTCGGTAGGCCGTGCCCACCTGCGCGGGAAGGAAACACATGGCCAATGTGAACCATACCTACCCAACGCAGACCGACTAAGTAATATACCTAATAAATCTCATAGTACAATACTCAATCCTGGCAGTCGGTAAGCTGTGCCCACCTATGCGGGAAGGATGCCTGTGCAAACCATACTTACCCAACGCAGACAGACTAAATACTGTACTTAAAACATATCTCGTAAAATCAGTACAATGGTACTACTTTAAATTCAATGCGTGGAAAACTTCACTTCTTTGAAAATCATACTTAAATGATCATTCATACTTATGTCTTTTATGAACAAAACAATAACCATATAAATAACATGTACTTGAAATAATCTATATATGCATGTAGGAAAATATCTTGTATCTACTAATATTCTTGTGATGCAGTTAAAATAAATCTTTACTTACCTTATATCCGACAGAAAAGATAGTGAAAAGGGTCAGTATCCTCTATAGCAAGGTGTGTGGAAGACCTGATATCAATTTCATTACCAAGATGATCACTATAATGTAAAATACTTAAAGAAATGACCACAAGACTAAAATCACAACTTTTACCAAATTAGGTCACAACTTTTACCAAATTAGGAAACTTGATCATAAAATGACTTGGAAGTATACGAATCACTTAAGATACTTAGCCTCCAATAACTAGCATTGAAAAACTATTCAAAAGGTATTAAAATATGAATGCTAGTTAATTAGCACAAAAATGATCTAAAATGGCACATACTTTCATAAAATCTAGTCCATTTGCTTCTAAATGGTGCCATTTCATTTTAAAAATATTTGGACAGCATCTCACCTAATTCTAGGACATTCCCACATGATTGAAATCATGGTTTTAAACCTGCAATAACATTTTACAATCCAATTCCCACATATACACCTCAAAGAGGATCATTTAGAACATCCTAGGTACACTTGAATTCCTTTCGGTTTAGACAAAGTTTAAAACTACTTTTACACTTGTATGACATCAAAACCAGCCACCAAATGAGTGTAATAAATAATAGGATCAATAAAATATACACTCTAAGTTTAAGAAATCATATTACAAATATAGAAAACTTAATCTACTACATATGAAAACACTTAACTCCATAAATAGCAAACTTTAGGGCTTTAGGTCTAACTTTAATCCTCCACTTAAATTTTATATCTCCAATAATATATAAGGTTTCCTAGGACCATTATTCATCAAATAATAGCTTTGGTTTAAGAGTTGAAACAAAAGAAATTAACTACAAATTCAAAATCCTACATAGAGCTCTCCTTGACTAGTTTGAGCTTTTACCGAAGTTCTTGTCTTCTACCTCCACCAAATCGATTCTTAAGGCTTTGAAACTGATTTTAGGACTCAAGAGAATCTAGAGAAATATTATTTAAGTGAGAGTAAGTGGTGAATTGGAATTAGAAAATAAAACCTAGGAAGAAGGACTAGTAGAACTACCTTGACTAGTTTGGACCTATCTTGCTTTCTTGAGCTCCAATTTGAGTTCTACCGCTTGGAAACCCTTGGATATGGCTTAAGAGAGTTGAAAGAAGTCTAGAAAAGAGTTAGAGAGCTTCAGGTTGTGGCTGGACAGAAAGAGAAAGAAAGTGACCAGATTTGGTCTAAAAGTGATACTTAATGACTAAGAAATGACATAACTTAATTTCTAAGAGGTATTTTGGGAATTTCGCACCTTACTGTCTATGTGTCCAGCTCTAAAATATCCTTAGCATACTCACCACGTTGCTGGTAAATCCCATACACCCAAGTGTAGACCAAAATGGTAAAACCTAGCTTAGAAGGTGAAAACTAGTCATACTTTGACCTATAATCCCATATGGCCAATCTTATTGTAATCTAGTGGAAGCTAGCACCATAACCAATCATTAAACATAAAAATAAGTTCATTAGACTCCAAATAATAATGCAAACATAGTATCAATGCCTAATTATTAGAATGCACAAAGATGACATTACGCGATTAAGCTGAATCTAAGCTAGCTTAGTGCAACTAAACACCAATTCAGTACAATGATTACCACCTCGTGCTTACCCGGGGCCAACAAATAAAATGCTATAAATGAGTCCTAAATATTGAATTAAAGCTATTTGACGTGTTAAACATATAGTGAATTTGGCTCTAAAAAGCGTGAAAAATACATTTTACCGAAAAACTACTATTTGACCAAGTTATCAATAGACATGATTTTAGTGCATGTACATATAGTATTACTATTTATGAATATATATTCTTTGTTCCTTTTCACACACCAAGCTCCCTTTCTGAGGGTACTGAGCCTTTACACTGCATGGGAGCACGTCGACAAACATTAGTACAAGAATACAGATTAAAAGTATTTAACAATAAAGAATGAGCAATTTACTATAAAATTGATACTAGTTACTTGATATGTCTATTATGCAATATGAGTATGTTTATTATTGGCTTATTATGCATGTGAGAATTTTGGACATTTTAGAAGCTATACTTAAAATAAGATAATTATGAATAAACATGTAAGTTTGTTTGGCCATGGATTTAAAAACTTCCCTTTAATATTTTCCTCTAAACAAGACCAAAAACCTACTTCTAAAAACCATGAATGTCCAACGCACAAGTATATTTAAGAATTAACTTTAGTGGTTGCCCTGTGCTAGTTCTAAAAATTAACCAAACTATTTTTTACCCTTTACAAATTATAGGTTACTAACAGGAGTCCTTTCATAAATCCTCATTTAATTAATACGTAATTTAAATCCCATCTAAAGTAAAAGTTTTCATTAAGCAGACAAGTGAACTACTGATAAAATGAAAGAGTTGTTATTTATTGTCATGGCACAATATGCATCATCTCATAAAACAAAAAGATCAATCATGCTGCCAAATGCCAAAAACAGTAGAAAGATTAGGATGTAAATATGAGCCCTCTTACAGTCTCTTTCTTTCATGCAAGGTCTCAAAAAAGCATAGAAGAACTACCAATTTCCTCGAGCTAAGAGAGGTGATATCCAATTAAATATGTCAAAGAGAGATAAATATGTCAAAGAGAGATTTCATATTGTCTTCCAGTAGTACCAGTACTAGAAAAAAGTATCAAAAGGTCCTCTCTCCTCAGAAAAGCTCTCCCCTCCCCCCAATTTCAAAATGGTTTTCCTTGGGTTTTACCCCTTAAACATTCCCACTGCTATTTTCCTTCACTTTCCCACCACATTTTCTCTCTCCTCTTTTTTTTACCACAACAAACATCAATCAGATTCTTTTTCCTCCAGGAAAGCTGAAAGTCCAACAATAAAAAAAGACCCAAGTGCAAGAAATCTCTAGTGTTTGCCCCCAAATTTATGAACAACCAAGTACACACTTTTTCCTAGTAACCATTTTCATCTGCTTTCTCCCTAATAAAACCCTCAAACCCATAATTTTTTTTTTCAACTTTCTCGGTTCAGACTTGCACAAATCAAAAATTTGAGACAAACCCATTCTAGTTTTTGTTTATACTCCACTTTTTCCTTTTTTGAAGATAGAAAATCCAAAACCCAGGTCCCAAAAGTCTCCCCCCCAAAAAAAAGAAATACCCAAAAAAAAAAAAAACAGAGTAGCATATTTTTTGTAATGTCTACAACGCCAATAATAGACCAACAGCCACCTCCCATGGCTGTGGTCCAACAAGCTTACACAGCCCATTCGGGTCACGGGTCAGTCGGACCCGTTATCGCCGTACTTGCGGTGATCACTGTCCTCGGAGTCATTGCCGGAATGATCGGGCGGCTCTGTTCGGGTCGTCGGCTCATGGGTCACGGGCAGTACGACGATTTCGAAGGATGGGTCGAGAGAAAATGCTCGTCCTGTCTCGACGGGACCCTCGACCCTCCTCCTCCCCCGGCGGCGACTGCCTCCCGCGACGAAGTTCCGGTGGCGATGCCGGTGGAGGCGCCGCAGGAGATGAAGGAAGAAGCAGAACACTCGGAAGATCAAAGCCAAGAACGACAACAACAAAACTCACATGCAAGTGCTAGTGAGTCTTGACAAAGGGTTTCGTATTCTCATGGTATTGGGTTATTTTGATTTTTTTTTTTCTAAATTAACTTGGTATTTTGCGTAGTTTTAAGTTTATAATTTCATCGTTTTTTTTGTTTATTTATTGTTTTAATTATTTTAAATTTTGCTTGCTAAAAAATATCTTTTGTTTAATGTTGAAAATTAGAAGTTTTTTTTTCCTGCTGAAATGGAACTTAGAAGTTGGAATGTACCTTATACGTATGAAAATATTATATGAAATTGGAAGCTTTTTCTTGCTAAAAAACATAAATTAATGCCAAATCTAGATTGGTAAAGAAAAAAAAAAACCCACTATTTTTTTCATATTTTTAATCATGGGTCAATATACTTTGAATATGATTATGCTTATTTATCTTTTTTACTTACCCAAAAAAAATTTAACTCATATAAATATTATTTGCATTGATGACTGGGTTCAGATATGGTGTGTGGGTCGTTGGCTCTATGTCCATAATGTTTCCATATTTGAATATGTCATAAATTATTTATCTGTATCTGTAATCTGTTTCTTTGGATTCTCTTATTCTTATCAATCTAAATAAATATGAAAACATTCCTTGGTTTGGCGCAAGAGACATCTTCTAGTCTAAGTTCAGACTTATTAAAACTATGTTTTATTTATGGTTCACCGTTTCATGCCACTTCTGGAATATTTATTGCGAGGCTCCCAAGGCAGATTAGGGTTGGGAACTACCTCGTAGGCCTTGGCTAAAAGAAGAGAGAGAAATCAACCAATTAAATTTAAACACTACACTAGTGAAGCAGGCCAAAAAAAAAATTATACAAAGAAATAATAATAAAAGAAATCTGAGGTTCTTGTAAAAGATATCTGAGGTTTTTTATGAGGGGGAATCTGTTGAAGAAATTAATATAATGGTTCATCTGCAGAGTTCTTTTGAATTGCCACTAATTAGTGTATTATTTCTTCTCAATTCTATATTATTACCTTTAAATTAGGGATCCTACTTCGAACTAAATAAGAGAAAAAAATGGTGGAAAATCTGAGAGACCTGAGGATATTTTAAAGGATATTGCTAACTAAATCACAGTGCTAGAACACATGTTCTCTTTTAAAAATAAAAAATAAAAAACATGGTAAGCTTAGCTAGGAATGTAAAATGGGGCGTAGCAAAACCCGCCCCGCATAGCCGGCATTGCTTTAAACATCATTGGTTCAAACTTCTAACATTTACGTATCAGTATTGTAAAGCAATATTATCGTGTGCGCTAAACAACTTGTCCTAAGAACCCAATAGCGAGAAAATCAAACCCAAAAATATCACGCTCTAGTTTATGCCATCTATTATTATAAATCCAAAAAATATCTATTTTTTAAGAAGAAAAACAAAAGACAGTATCCTTCCATATTTTTCTAGAATCCAAAAAGTACGCAAAATTTGCATTGATTTAGCTACTCTTACATTCCATATTAAAAAACAGGGTGAGTGTGAGTGTTTGACTTGACGACAAAAAAGAAAAAAATAAAAACCAGCAAGGCACCTTTTCCCGATTATAAAAACTGATGAGAGAGACGTTTTTTCTTTCTTTTTTGTTTTTTTTTTTTTTGGTTTTTTTTTAAAAAAAGCATGTGGGATACCTTTTTAATGTCTTAAAATTAAAGGTATAATGTGGCACCTAAGATGAATAGGGAATATATATGACTATTTTCTGGTATTATCTCTATTGTCAATACTCAATACAGTAATACTTCAGTTGCTAAAAAAATAATAAATAAATAAATAAATCAGATTATAATTTCGAATGTCAAATAATAGTATTATTGGAGATACTTTTATTTTGTATTTTTTGTTTCCTTAAATGAAATAAAATGTGAACATCTTTTCAAATAAATTCTTAAGAAGATTCAATCCTTTTTCAAAAAATCTAAAACAAAAATATATCTAAACAGGATGTGTTATGTATTAATGGTGTTTTTTCTTCCTCTTTTTTGAGTCCAGGTATTTTCTACGGATGAAACAATTAGAAATTTTTCTTGTCACAGAAAGCAAAATATAATAAAATAGCCATAACGGGTGCTTACACTGTTGGTTGTACGAAAAAGCGAAAGCCTTTTATTAAAGTTGTGAGGTTGATAATGTGTATAATAATCTTCCATTATGATCACTTGTTGTTGGACGCCCAGCTGTGGAGTGTGGACTACCTATCACTCTCAACGGCGCAGAAAGTTTGTACTCTCTCTCTGTTTGGATGTGCCAATGTGAATATTCCAGCCTGAAGAGCTCAATTCCTCTTAATCTTTTCCGTTATATATAAATAGGAGGTTGGATGCAGTCTTTTCTATGGAACCGGTCTTAGATTATATTTGTTTAATATTATGTTGGTTAAATATGATATATGTTAGCTAAAATATGAATGAAATCAGTCCGTTAAGTTAAGGAGACTACGTTCATGATTTATAAATATAAATATTAACCAAAAGAAAAGGAGAGACATTGATCAACCACATATACACAGGTAGACCACAATCCACAAATCAGAAATTATGGAAAGAAAAACCAATTTTAAGCAAAGCTGGGCCTCTAATCAATTTTGGCAAAGTGAAGTTAAAGTAAGTCAAATATTTACAGATGAGCACTTCTTTAATTTATGCACAAATTATAAGGCATCTTTGCCTTTTGATTCTCTCCTCAAAAATCAATCTTTGAGTTGATGCTTTGTAGGTCGACGACAGATTTACGATTTCACTCTAGTAAAAACCTCATGAGAACAAGAATCGTAGTATAAAACAAATTTTTATTGCTTAGTAATAAAATCTTTTTTAGTTTACAAAAAACAAACCAATCTAACCAATAAAAAAAATTCACATACAATTAATCATCGCAAAATGTAAATCATTTATTTTTCAAAACTATGCTTTTTTTTTGAAAAAATAATTTATTATACTAGGATTAATGCTACAACAACAAATCGGATTACATGAACTTCTTATAATGAGAATCGGAAAGTTAATTCATCATAAACTTGAAAATAATAAAAAATTTAAAAGAATTAAACGAAAAAAAAAATAACTTTCAAAAATCTCGAAACAAAGGTGAACAATCTTGGATGAGAAATGGGAATATCCTTCTCCTACATACCTCCCTTCCTCTACCTCTGTTTTAATTTGTTTTCTCTATTAGTCTAAATTCTCTTTTTAGGGTTCATGATCTCCCTTTTGCATCTTGTTAAAGAGGACCAGATTCACGATACCTAATTATTTTTTTCCTCCTATTTTGCATATATGTATAAGTCAACTTTTCTTTTTCTTTACCGTTTGTTTTGGGGTATTAATCTAATTTTTAGATTAACCCAAATACATACTTTAGTCCTAATTAATTATGTGCCTAACATAATTTGGATGAGGCCATAATCAAGATAATTGGACCATGAGTTGGCAAGCTTCTATCTACTTGGCAAGACCTCATTGGACAAGACTTGAAGCCTTGACACATCACTATCTCTTAGCCTACAAGTTGAAGCCATCAAATGCTATGAAGACACTTCATCAACTTGGGCAACAAATAAAATTTTTCTACAAGAGATTGACACTTCTTCATTCTAGAAGCTTTGTAAACTAAGATCTTGTACACTAAGTACTTACAAGCCAAGCTCTTATAGTTTAATTACTTGCAAAGCAAGTACTTGTTAACTAAGCTAGTTTAACCAATGAAAGCTAGATACCTAATTCCTTGTAGCTTAAGTTTTATTGTAAGCTAAGCTAAGTTAGCTAATAGAGGTTTGACACCTCATTCCCCTTGTAAAATAAGGCAAAGTATGTTTTGCCCATAAATAGACATAAAACCTCTTCATTTGAGGAAAAAGTGATTAAACCCTTAAGCTCTTAATACAAATTCTCTCATTTTTCTCTCTAGTCTTTTATTTGCTCTTTTTCTCTATTTCTTTGCTTGGTGTTCATACGAAGCTTAGAGCTTCTTCTTTTCTTTACTTCTCTTGTCTTGGTGTTCATCCAAAACCACTAGCCTCCTTTGTTTTCTTTTTAATCTGTGGTTGTATCATTATCACCACCATCATTGTCTTGTTATTGTTCCCTTACGTTCTCACCATCATCACCTCTCAGTTCCTCTCTCAATACCATGGCTGCAAGCACATATTTATATGGATTTGATCATTAAATGGTCACACTATCCACGCAAACTCATTTGAGCACTTATGTATATTCTTGCATATTACTTTCATATTAGTGCGCTAATATAACTACTAGTCTACTTTGTGATATTCTAATATTTTGGGCCTTAGTATCCATCACTTATAAGCCCACATTAACATATGTGTCCTTACATCCATTCTTAGGCCCATTTATAGCTATCTATATATTATAGGCCCATTATCTTTTTATATCACTTTTCTATCATTTAATTACTTTTATACCATCTTTTTCTATACATATTTCTCTAACTTGTTTCACAAGTTATTTTGCATACAGGCTTTAATATTCGTACTTCAGTGATTTGTAGGTACCGAACTACTTTCCTCGAACTCTGTGCTTGATCTGGGGCACAAGTTTGGGATCTCGTATTCTATCACTATCTTTTACTAATAATTTATCTAACCCCTCATTGACTTCTAGTAGACACTATGGTCAGTTTATTCTTATCCGTCAACTAGATTCCTTACCATATTATTATATTATTGTCGATCCGTAAGCTAGTTATCCCTGCAACCGCCTACGTACAGGGACGCCGTGGGAAGTGTCGTTCTTTGCGACCGCCTATCGAGACTTCGATATATAGTGTCAGCGTTGTGATAGCACTTACGTTATTATTATTGCTATATCGTAAGTACGTTATCCCTGCAACCGCTAACGTGGCAAGGACGCTGTGGGAAGTGTCGTTTTCTATATCGACCGCCCATCAGGACTTCGATACGTAGACAGTGTTGTGATAGCTCTTACACATGTACACTCATTATAATCTAACCATAATCCCAGTTATTTTCTGCTTTTTTTTTAATTAATCACAGGTCTCGTTAATTAATCAGAGCACGAGGTAAAATCCCAACATCGTTTCTATAATATTGGGATATACTTACTGTTACTATAATCTCGGGATTTTACCCATCGACTGTGGGATTCTTCTCCCTTCATGTGTCTATATATACCACATTCTATACTAAATCGAATATATACAAAAATATTCTCAATCATCATTTACTTTTATCATGGTACCAGAACAGTTTAAGCTAATCCTGGTGGTCTGCATTTTTGTGTAAATTCTAACAAAGTTGCTATTGTCATCATTAGTTCTTTATATATATATATATATAATTATTTTCTTGCTCATTCCAGCAAGCTTTTGAAAGGCATAATTTTCTTATGTCTTTTTGTTCATATCGACAAAATCAACTTGTTTTCAATTTCGTCAGGCATCAATCCATGGCAGAAAAAGACAATAAGTCATCCTCTTCTACTCATGAAGACCCAAATCACCCATTGTTTCTCCACCACTCAGATCATCCAGGAGTCGTGTTAGTTTCTCATCCTTTGACTGAAGAAAATTACAGTACATGGAGTCGTGCCATGGTAATGGCATTGAGTGCAAATAATAAGATTGGCTTTATAAATGGTTCTATTCAAAAGCCAAAAGGCAGCTCAGGCGATGCTGAAGTTCAACGGTGGAAGTGCTGCAATGATATGGCAAAATCATGGTTATTAAATTCTTTGTCCAAAGAAATTTTACGTAGTGTGATTTATTGTGAATTAGTACATGAAATTCGGACAGGTCTGAAAGATAGGTTTTCTCAAGTGAATGGTCTACACATATTCCAAATTGAATGAGAAATAACAGAGTTGGTTCAAGACTCCATGTCTGTAACAATGTATTTCACTAAATTGAAGGGTTTGTGGGATGAACTTGCTGCATCGTACTCAATACTTACTTGCACGTGTGGTGCTGCAAAGGAGGTCCTCCAACATCAACAAAATCAAAGGGCCATGAAGTTTCTTATGAGTTTGAATGAATCATACTCATCTATTCGTGGTAAAATCTTATTAATAGACCCACTTCCTTCAGCAAATCGTGCATATTTGCTAATACTTCAAGAAGAACGACAACGAGTTGTATCCTCTCAGAGAAATGTTATTCCAAAAGCTGCTGCTCTTGCAGCTAAAAGAAATCCAAATGCATAAGAAAATAGAGATTTCAGAAATTATGGGAAAAAAAAGGAACATCCGAAGTGTGAGTATTGCAGCTGGGTTAGTCACACTATTGATAGATGTTATCATATTCAAGGATTTCCTCCTGATTATCAAGGTCGCAAATTAGATTCTTCAAAAATAAGTGCTAATAATGTTTCTTCAATTCCTACAGAGAAGAAGGAACCATCAAGTGATCTCCCTTTTACTCAAGAGCAATGCCAACAACTCTTAAGTCTCCTTAACAATGCCAACAAGCCACAATCTATGGCGCATCATGTAGGTAACACGTCTACAATGTCAAACTTATCAGGTAAATTTTTTTTCTACTCATCATATTTTACACGTACTCCATGGATTATCGATAGTGGAGCTACCGACCATATGATTAATTCTCCATCCTTTATGACTACTTCTCTTCTAGTGCATGGACAAATTGTCAAATTACCAAATGGATCATCAGCCTTGGTCACACACATTGGCACTGTCACTGTCACTTTTTCTCCTCAGTTAACTTTAACTAATGTCTTATGCATTCCTTCATTTCACTTTAATTTGATTTAAGTCAGCAAGCTCACTCAAAATTCCATTTACTCAATCATTTTTGAAGCAAATTCTTATTTGATACAGGACCGTTGCTCAAAGATGATGATTGAGATGGGAACTGAAAGGGATGATCTATATTTCTACACCACTCGTGAAAAGACAACATGTCAATTGGCAAAATCAAATCTTTCTCTGTGGCATCGTCGTTTGGGACATCTTTCAAATAAAATTTTGCATTTTCTTTCAAATAATGTTTCTGAAATTGAAACTACTAGTATTGAAAATTGTTTGATTTGTCCTTTGGCTAAACAAGTAAGACTTAAATTTCCTTTAAGTTCAATATCCTCTATTGCTCCTTTTGAATTGTTGCATATTGATATTCGGGGAGGGTATCGAACACCCACTTTATCTGGTGCACATTATTTTCTTACCATTGTTAATGATTGTACACGATGCATATGGGTTTATTTAATGAGTCACAAATCTGAAGCACGTCAATTATTGAAATCTTTTGTTCAACTTGTTGAGACTCAGTTTTCTTCAAAAGTTAAGAGGATACAAAGTGACAATGGTCACAAATTTGATATGC
Source organism: Trema orientale (assembly GCA_002914845.1). Lineage (NCBI taxonomy): Eukaryota > Viridiplantae > Streptophyta > Magnoliopsida > Rosales > Cannabaceae > Trema > Trema orientale. The sequence goes on from JXTC01000003.1 coordinate 1,901,563, forward strand.
CTATTTATTACTCCGAAAAAGGAATTTTTCATCAAACAAGTTTAGTATCCACTCTGCAACAGAATGGAGTAGTAGAACGAAAACATGGCCATATTTTTAATATAGCTTGTGCTCTTCTTTTTCAAGCCAAATTACCAAAAATGTTTTGGGGAGATGCAGTTTTGACAGCCACTTATTTAATAAATAGAACTCCTTCACCTGTTTTGTCTGGAAAATCACCATATGAAATGTTGTTCAAAACCAAACCATCTTATACCCATTTGAGAGTTTTTGGATGTTTATGTTTTGCCTCTACTCATGCACAAAAACCATCTAAGTTTGACGCTCGTTCCACTCATTGCATATTTCTTGGTTATCCTTATGGGAAAAAGGGGTATCGTGTTTATGATATTGAGAATCAAAGTGTGTTTATATCTCGTAATGTAAAATTTTATGAAGATGAATTTCCATTTTCCACCATTAGTGAGACATCTAGTGATTTAGTTTTACCCATTGCTTTTGACACCTCAGATGAAAAAGCCAGCCTTAATTTTTCCATACCTACTCATTCCACAAAACCTCCTAGCTATTTGCATGATTTTCACCTCGAATATGGACTCCCTTCTCGATCCTCTTAATCAACAGAATCAACAGTGGTGACTTCCAAGAGTAATATTTATCCTTTATTTGATTATCTTTCTTATGATCATTTATCTTCAACTTATCGAGCTTTCACAACATTTATTTCTCTTCAAAAAGAGCCTAAAAATTTTTTGTAGGCTGTTAAAGATCCAAAATGGAGAAATGCTATGTAAGAAAAAGTTAATGCTCTTGAGGCTAATCAAACATGGACTTTTACTCCATTGCCATCAGGAAAGAAACCAGTTAGATGTAAATGGGTTTACAAAATTAAGTACAATCATGATGGTTCAATTGAAAGATATAAAGCCAGATTAGTCACTAAAGGATATAGTCAAATAGAAGGCCTTGATTATAGAGAAACATTTGCACCTGTTGCGAAGCTTGTCACTGTACGTGTCTTGCTTTCTATTTCTGTAATCCAAAAATGGCATATTCATCAACTAAATGTAAACAATGCACTTTTGTATGGTGATCTTGAAGAAGATGTTTATATGGAGTTACCACCTGGATTTGGACATAAGGGGGAGGGAAAGGTATGTAAACTTAACAAATCACTGTATGGCTTAAAACAAGCATTAAGACAATAGTTTGTAAAGTTTTCTTCAGCCCTTAGTGAAGCTGGGTACAAACAATCAAAGGTAGATTATTCACTATTCATCCAATCAAAGGGAACAAGTTTTTCTATTGCTTTTGTATATGTTAATGATGTGATTATTGTAGGGAATGATTTGCAGGAAATTCAAGAAACAAAGAAATTCTTGAGTGACCGATTCAAACTCAAGGATCTTGGAAATTTGAGTACTTTTTAGGAATTGAAGTTGCTCGTTCAACAAAAAGAATATATTTGTCTCAAAGAAAATATGCTCTTGAGATCTTAAAAGATACAAGCTTTCTAGGAGCTCAACCATCAAAGTTTCCTATAGAGCAAAACTTGAAGCTTGATGAGTGTAGTGGAGAATCCTTGAAAGATCCCTCTTTATATCAAAGACTTGTTTGTCGCTTAATTTATTTAACTATCACACGGCCAGATTTGGTATATGTTGTGCACTTCTTAAGTCAATTTATGAATAAGCCACATACTCCACACTTAAGTGCAGTATATAGAGTATTGAGATATATTAAACAACCACCAGGACAAGGGATACTCTTATCAGCTAACAGTGAGCTCCAATTAAAAGAGTTTTGTGATACAGATTGGGCTCGTTGTAGGGACACACGACGATCTGTTACAGGATATTGCATAATACTTGGACAATCTCCAATTTCTTGGAAGACAAAGAAGTAAACGACCATCTCCCGCTCTTCCACTGAAGCAAAATATAGATCAATAGTAACAGCTTATTGTGAGATTACTTGGTTGAAGCAATTATTGGAAAACCTGAAAGTCCAGCATTTACAACCCGTATTGCTACATTGTGACAATCAAGCATCCATCCATATTGCTTCAAATCGCGTCTTCCATGAATGAACAAAACATATCAAAATTGATTGTCACCTTGTTCGTGAGAAAATTCAAGCTGGAGTTATTAAAATAGTTCACCTACACACTACCCAACAATCTGCTGATCTTTTTACCAAAGCTCTTAGCTCTACTCAATTTCATCATTTACTGGGCAAGTTGAGTGTTTTAAATATACACTCTAACTTGAGGGGGAGTGTTAAAGAGAACCAGATTCATGACACCTAATTATTTTTTTTCTCCTATTTTGTATATATGTATAAGTCAACTTTTCTTTTTCTTTACCGTTATTATAATCTTAGGATATACTTACCGTTACTGTAGTCTCGGGATTTTACCCATTGGCTATGGGATTCTTCTCCCTTCATGTGTCTATATATACCACACTCTATACTGAATCGAATATATACAAAAATATTCTCAATCATCCTTTACTTTTGTCCCATCTCTCAATAATTTATCTCTAATCTCTTATTTATTTGTTTTTCGCATCTTACAATCACTATCATGATCTACTCACATTTATGCCCATATGCCTCCGTCTTGCACTCTGTATCTAATTCCGTATTTGGCTAATTTTACAAGGGACATCAATTACTCTATGATATCTCTATTTTCATATATTGATAAACTGGTTTTTTTTTTTAAAGATACTTTATAATGAAATAAATGAGTTTTTTTTTTATTTCTCTTCTTTAGGTTATATCACCCGTTCAAAGTAGATTTGGGGAGCAAGATTTGTTTTAGCAATTTTCAGTACTAATGTGGTGGATGAGTTTCGCTCTTTTCATTGAAAATTAAAAATTCTAGTATTATGAAGTCAACGAAGTAGAGAAGTTACCTTGAGGAACTAAAATCTCGATATACTATATATGGATTATGTTCAAAATTATAAAGAGTTGTTGAAAAAAGGCCATTTTTAATGGCATTTATTGACTTAACATGTTGTAGTCATGATTAATTTTTCATTTCATATTTATAAAAGTTTTCCTATTTCCTGTTATATAATTCATTTATCATAATTTGTTTTTTAAAAGTACTATTGACAGTGACGATATAGATAAAATATATTTAAAATAACTAAAGTTTATGTCTCATTTTAAATTAATTAATACAAACCTCTTTTCAAATATTGATAAATATAATATCACTAAAATTGCAAAAAATATATATATATGATAATGGTACTTTGAAAATTATTAAAATTTATAATGTAGTGACATTTTTAAAATATAACTATTTTCTTTTTGCAATTTAAAAGCTTATTTTTTTAATTAAATCGAATAATTTAGTGACATTTGAAAATGTCATTAATATATTTTAGTGATTTTTTGAAATATCACTAAAAGCTGTAATATAGCGACATTTTTGACATGCCACTAAGACTTTTAGCTACACCAATATCATGGCACTTATAACAAATGCCACTAATTCAATGGATGATGATACTTCTAATTAATTCACAGGAAAAGTATTTGCAAAATCGTGATAGTAACAAACTTTCTAAATATGAATCGTAAATGATACAAATTTGAATATATAATTACCACATTAACAAAATAAAAAATACTTACGAAAACCAAAACCATAATGATATCATAGATATAAATGTATATGGACATCTACCTTCACAAATGGAACGATTATTTGAAAACAAAACAAAGACGAGAAAAAAAAAAGGATAAAAATCTATACCGGAGAGAGAAATAGTATCTGCTAAATATTTCAAAGATGAAGCGAAAGAAGAAAGAGAAGAGAAGCAAAACATGCTACAAGAAAAATATAATTTTATGGCATTTTATTTAGTTCACATTTGCCAAGCAAATGTCACAATGACGTTGTTTTAGTGGCGTTTCCTTAAAAATGTCATTGATTTGTAAGATTATTATTATCCGTAAAGACGTATTATAAAATTCATATTTAACCTACATTTTAAAAATTTCACCGAATTTAGGCTTAATGACATTTTGAGAATTCCACTAAAATTTAGCTCTAATATCAATTTTGAAAATGCTACTATAACTTTATATCATTCTTTAAAAAAAATATGTAAATTAATATAAAGCTTTTAAAAATGCCACCATTATGCCTTAAAAAGTTCCACTATTATCCATTTCGTTTGTTAGATGGGATTTTGAAATGAAAATTTGAAATATATATTATAATCTATCTATTCAAATACATATATTTTTTAAGCACATTCAAATATATATACATGGCATCACTATAATCAAAGGTCACATTTCAAATTTTTTTTTATGTTATGTTACGTTTTTTTTTTTCCGAATCCGTACTTAAGTTCCTGACTTAAAAAAAAAAAAAAATTTAACGTCACTATATCTACTTATTTGTGACATTTTAAAATACCAAAAAAGCATATTTTTCTTATAGTGACTCTTTTTAAATATTTCCATATTTTTAAGAGCTGTTACAAAGTTTATAAATACCCATTTTTAAAACGTTATTTCTATAAATACCCGTTTTTTATTTTTATTTCAAAAATACCTGTTTTTATACCTTTTTTGGAGAAATGTAAACCACAACTGTTTTACACATACATTTCATGCATTAAATGTATACCGTAGTCTATATTTCATGAATAAAAATTACACTAAAAATTGGCACACACTTTAAAATATATATCGTCCATATTTTAAACATAAAATGTGTACCTCATGGATAAAATTTACATTGTAAAAGTGAACCACTCATTTTTTATATATGAAATGTGGACCATAAAAACGAGTACTTTTGAAAGAAAAATTAAAAACGAGTATTTATAAAAAAAAAAAAAAGTTTTAAAAAACGGGTATTAGGCATAAATTTCTCACAAGTCTATGAAGATGGACATAGCAAAGCCCAGAAAACCATGGACAAAATGAAAGTAGGGCATTTTAGCCAAACGAATTTTGAATTATAGTTTGCGAAATTGCTATTTTTCAAATATCGTTGAAAAATATTTGAATTTTAAAAACTATTGAAAAAATTGTCATTTTTCATATTTAGTATATCAAAATATATTGATTTATTTTTTGAAAATTGATTTTTTTTGATAAAATTGATTTACTTTTTCAAAAATTGATTTACTTTATAAAAAATAGATCAGCTAATTTGGGCTATTTATCAAAATAAAATTATAAAATGATCATTTATTAAATAAGAGCAAAAATGGCCATTTTTTATAATCTTAAAAAAGGCTATTTGTTATAAATACTCATGAAATTATGGTCATGGACCCATGCTTATATCGACCGACCCAATTCAAGCTAGGGTTTTGGGAAAAAAAAACATAAGAAATGAAAAAAAAAAAAAAAAAAAAAGAAAAAACCCAATAGTACGACCTTCTCAAAAGTGGTAGTTTTCTAATTATTTCTGCTAGATTGGTTTCTCGAAAGAATCCAATGCGGTTTCTTAGTAAATAAATTGGTTTCTCATTGACCAGTAACCAATAACCTATTTTGACAGATTGGCTTCCACTTTTGTTTCAAGGGCAATGAACCAACCCCAAAAAACACTCAAATTCCCACTCCAAATCTCCTTTGTGGGCAGCAAACACGCAAAACAAACCCAAATCCCTCTCATGTTCTCTCTTATCCCTCGTATAAACGCTCCCCTCTGTAGCACTCCTACTCCATCATCTCTGCAGTAGCGGTGCCACCACCAGCCCCTTTTCTAATGAGAAATTAATTTGGTTTTGCAAACTAGATTGGTTTCTCGGGCTTTTTTCAAATTTTCGTACGGTTTTTATTAGAAAAATATCACTTTTTAAAAAATATTTAGAAAAATACCATTTTTTAAAATAGCTATTAGTTACCGATTTCTGGAAAGGGGCTTATAAAAATATGACCAAAATTTGGGCCCAATTTCAGTAAATGTCCATTTGTCGAATGTTATAGCAAAATGTCCGGTATATATGCATATATACCAAGTGTAAAATTTTATATACCAAGTACAAAAAATTATATACCCAGTGCATTTCAGCACAGTAACTAAAATTGGTAGATATGCGTATCTACCAAGTATAAAAATACATATACCTGGACATTTAGCTATAAAATTTTAAAAGTGGACATCTACTTAATCAAATTTAAAATTTTGGTCATCCACCTAAATTTCTCTTCTGGAAACTTATTACTGGTTACTAGTTACCAGTTATATACCAGTTATAAAGACCTTTGGTTACTAGTTACCAGTTTCTAAAAACTGGTTGCCAGAAACTAGTTATTATTTTAAAAAATAGTATTTTTCTAAATAGATTTTAAAAAATAATATTTATTTAATAAAAACCGTACCGTACCTTAAAAAAAACCTTAAACCACCGTATTTTTCAAAATGTTTCTAAATTACCGTATAATGTCTAATTTCCTCTTTTAGTTTCTCAATAACATTAAGCCAATCCGAATTTCAGCCCATAGTCCAAGTTACCAACTAAATCCAATCCAACAATGTTACCAATTTCAACCCATAGTCCATGTTACAAATTTGGGCCAAAGCCCATAGTCCATATTATGAATTTCAGCCCATATCCGCTCTTTTTCTTCCTCCTCCTTTTCTCTCTCCTTCTCTGCTCGACCATGCCAGCCAGCCAGCCACCACCAGCCCCAAAATCACAGATTCTCCTCTCTTCTTCTTCCTTCATCTTTTTCTTTCTTCTTCTCTGCTCCACCATCACCATCCATCACCGCCAACCCCAAAAGTCCAACAACCTAATGCCAGAAGCTATTCTGGGAGCGAATGGGTCGTATTTTCTGAATTGTTTTGGCTAAAACCGTACGAGAAAACAATCATCTTGGCAGGCTCGTATTTTTCGAAAATTCTTTTGCCCAGACCGAACTCCATGTCATTTTCCCTTCAAGCTATGCTATGTCATGTCAAAAGAGAAAAGGACACAGGTAGGACTAATTTGGGCCAAAATGATTTCTTTTTTGTGTTTTTTTTTTTTTTGGAAAGAAAATGACGTTTTAATTAGAGTATCAAAAGTCCTGTTTGGTTCACCTATTCAAATGGGTGTATTTAAATAGAAATTCTAGAATGAGTTATAATTGGAATGGGAGACATTTGAATGGAAAAATATTAGAATGTGTTGTAATTAGAACGTGAGTATTAGAATGGACCATTCAAAAACACCTCATCCCCTCCATTCTCATCCAAGACACAAAAACTCATTCAAATAGTTGATGTGACTGATGAACCATTTGAATAGAAAAATTGAATTGTTAAAACAAACACCCATTCTAAAAGACCATTTGAATGGAAAAATTAGAGTTGTTGAAACAAACACCCATTCAAATGGGTTTTCTATTCTAATAGAATGGAATGGAATGGTTGAAACAAACGGGGGCCAAAGACTTCTTGATAACGAAAAATTTATAAATAATGAATTTTTTTTATGATTAATAAGCTCTTGATTTATAATTAAGAAGTCTTTGATACTCCTAAAAAATATCATTTTCAGAAGAATACACAAAATATCATTTTCGCCCAAATTAGTCCTATCTATATTATTTTTCCAATGTAAAAATACAAAGATATGCCATATGAGAGTTTTATAAATTAACAGGCCGAATAGATGTGACTAGACATGTATATTTCTTGTCTTTCATGTGATTTATACTTACTATACTGTAAAAATGGGTGTCTAACTTACAGAATGTAATATGTATAGCAAAGTTCAAAGCAACCCAACCCATCTTTCCAGGAATTAAAAAAAAAAGACTAATAATAATAATAAATAAGGAGGCAACCAGTCCATCAGTTCCTCCCAAGGTGTTTTACGAAGGCAATTGGCTTTGCAGTTTGACGCCGGGTTTGGAAAGTGTATACCTGAGAGATTAAATTCTGCCGCTATTTCCACCATGAATTCATGGCTCAAGGCCAACAGTGTATAGTTTCGTATTTGGAGCAAAACCATGTATTTGCACTACTGAGGCATTATCATATTATGTTATCATCTTTCTATTTGCCCATTACTATACTTTTTCATGCATGGTAAGCCTTTATTATGATTCACTCCAACAAAAGGGGGGGAAAAAAAAACATTAGTCACGCTGTTGGATAATACGTACATCCCTAATGAAAAATAAACAGCATATTTATATTTACTAGATATATAGTAATGAAAAATAAACAGCATATTCGTATTTATATTTACTAGATATACAGTAATGAAAAATAAACAGCATATTTATATTTACTAGATGTATAATTTTGTCTCTATTGCTTTCCAGAAATTTGGTAGGATTCAAATTTTGGCACTTTATAATGTGTATCTTTTTGATTTATTTTCTTAGTTTAAATGAGAAATTAGGTGAAATACAGTCTTTTTATATATCATTCGTTGTTTTTAAGTAATTACATCTTTTTTTTTAAAAAAAAATATAAAAAGACTTATATATCTTTAAGTCGAAAGCACTAGACATGGTATCGAGGCTAGACAAAGGTGTCTAGCAACTCGATATACAAAAAAAGTGAGTATTAGACAGGGTATATATCAGAAACGTTAAACAAGAGTATCGATCATTGCTGGACAATGTTAGATTTACATAATGGATTGTTAAACCAAATATAATCCTAGGATCTATCATGCCAAATTGTCAGGAAAAGATTTGTTAAGAGAAACCCGTGACTAACCTGAATCCATTGAGTTTGACAGCAAAGGACGAGGTCACGTAAGCGGAAGCGATTGATTAGAGCTTGAGGGTAGAAGGTCTTCCACAGCCAGAATACTCTATGTATGCTCAATGGGTCTCTCTCTGTTGATGGAGGCAAAGGAGAAAGCACACGTTCTATTTGGCTTGGGGACTAAAACCCTATAGTTATATCCTCATATATTAGTCATCAATAGAGACCCCATCAATCCTTATTGGACTAGGATTAGGTAACCACACATTACAGAGTCCACACTAAATAGGTAACTTCCTGAGCCCTCAATTAGATCACTTAATGGCCCCACTTAATTAGACAACTCTAATATTATATAATTGTTATAAAAAACTATGGCCCACTAATTGGTTTACACGAATAAACCTAATAGACAATGCGTCTAGCAGTTCGACCTCTGTCTAGCTAGAATCGGACCTTTGATAGGATAAGTGCTAGGGATAGTTCTGTCTTTAAAATAAAGTTAGAACTTAAAAGTGTATTTACTAAAAAACTATTGAAAGAGGTTTAAATCCTAAACCACATTTTAGAACAGGAGTATTTTGCCGAGAACCCCTGTTTAAATTAGTTAAACCTCTCAGTACGTACGATGAGGACTACAATATAATTAATGCTACAGTACCCCCACACACACCCACTACTACGTACTGGAGATAACTATGCATAAGTCATCTTTACGTGGACTCAATTTGCATCCAAATCAGGTCTATAGTTTAGTGGTTTTTGCAAGTTTCAGCTGCCCACTATAGAATTTTGGAAGGGGAAAAAAAAAAAGAAAAAACAGTACCACTATAGATTAGTTTAGGCAGCATCATCTGTGATTTTAATGGGGCATATTCCCGAGCATATCAATACTGAGTGCCCAAAGAATTTGTTTACTTTTTGATAATAAAAAAGGGAGGGAGTGACTAGCATGGCCGCCGTGACTATAGGAGCTCCAATCTCATTCAAAAATGTTTCCCAAGACTTTATGTACGGGTCGTCACTTCTGGACAATGGAGTGAATCACCTGAACTCCATCCCAACAACTAGCGAGAATGATATTCTAGGGCGGAGAGGAAGGTATTGGACTAGCAGATAGATACCTTTATATTGATGACTTCCGAAAAAGCCACCCAAATTCGAACCCACGATCTCCAACTTCCAGAATGATTACGTTGCTAGTAGGCCACCTATTATTAATTCTTCTGTTGGACCAAATATACATTATCAAGGACAAGCGAATAATCGGTGCCATGCATTTTGCGTATAAGAATGCTAAGGTGATGTCTACGTCCACAGAAAGTGGTGCCTTATCCGAGTCACATAAGGTAGGTCGGGTGACCCACCTTGTAACTCAGTGATGGGTCTTTCGTGTGAGTTTTCTTGCCCTTCCTTACTTTTCCGATTTCCATGACCAAAAAGCTCAAAAAAAAAGATCTGGTTTCAAAGATGAAATTGTTTGAAAGGGCATGCATGTCAGAGGTCACGATGCTTATTATTGAAATTTTTTTCGGGTAGATAGCGTGTACATGCTTCTTTTTTGTGAATATTGGATTATATATCAAAATCAAACAAATCTTATAAAGTATGCGCACATGAAGATTCAGAAACATTCCGTCTTTGGCACTCGAGAGAATTTTTTTTTTCCTCTCATATCCAAGCCGAGATTTCCTCCCATTTTGTTCTCCCGAGGAAAGTTTCATGATTTCATCTGTTTTTCAAAGAATAAATAAATAAATCAACCGATATTTGAACAAGGGATAATTTGAATAGTACACGTGGAAATAATTGATTTAATATGGCTTCTTTCATTTATGATAGTGACTCCGAATTAGGAATGACTCAAGATATAGAAATAATTGATTTTATGGCTTCTTTCATTTATGATAGTGACTCTGAATTAGAAATAGCAATGGGGATCGGGGATGGTTTTTAATTACCATTCCCATTCCTGAAAGTCAATGACAATACCATACATGCCCCATTAATCATTCTTTTAGATTGGGAGACGGGGTGGGTATTAACTAACGGATAACGGAAAAAATTGTGGTTACCCATTATTCATTGATAATAATAAAATATTAAAAAAATTAAGATGAAAATACTAAATCTTTTTCATAATTAACAAAATATTAAACATAATAATATACTAATAATTTTCAAACTCTAAAATTTAAATATATAAATACATATAACTCTCTAAATTCATTATTTTTCCAAAGATATAAGAATATAATTAATAATGTACAATTAAATACATATATATATGTATAACAATTTTTCTATATTAATCTATATGTGTATATATATATATCAGACGGGTACGGTGCGGATTATGTTAATACAGTTCCTGCACCATACCCGCATGTTAATGGTGCAGTTATTCCCCCACTTTGGTTATTTTTCCCACTTGAGCGATTTTTTTCCTCTCCGTTCGGATCATATAACTACGAATACTCGTAATCATAGGTTATATTACCATTCCTACTCCGAATATTGTATTTTGTCAATGCTTTGTCAACGATTAGGCATGCATGGGTTGAGTGGTTGGACTTTGAGCAATCCGTATACCAAACAAACCAATTAGGTTGGTTTTTAGTTTAATTAGTAGAGTGTCGAATTAGTCCAACCAATATCTATCGAAGTTTGATCCAAGCCCAATCAGTTCATTATATACATTGGATTCTCAATTAATGATGTAATTCCCAATTGTTTTACATTATCCTTTTTTTTTTTTGAAAAAAATTAGTTAATAATACAAAATGCATTTTTGGGCCAAACTAACTAAACCTCAATTATCCAATAGTATATAGTATCACATGTTCCATTTGTTAGTTTCAACAGTGTGTTATTCTATAACATGATTTAGTCAAAAGTGAATTGTTCAAAGCACCACTGGTAAAGATGAATAGAAGTACAGAACTCCTCACTTCATCTGATAGTTAGGGAATTATGGAAGTACAAAAGGGCGAGTTGGCCATAGAGTAGTACTCTCCAGCTACCAAGGATAAATAACCCTTTTTTATCCTTAGACTTTTAGAAAAGTCACCTTTTGATTCCTAAATTTTAAATTTTGTTATTTTGATTCTAAAATTATTAGAAGTGTTTGACATTAGGCTTAGATACTTATTTCATTAACCTTGCTTTACATTTGGGGCAAAATAATAACTTCATGCAAAATTTAGATTTAGTATTTAGTCCCTGATTTTTGAGAAAAGAAAGTTTCATTTTCTCTTAAATATTAAGCGGAAATTGTTAAGAAGTAGTAAAAGTGAACAATTTCAATGAGAAATTTTAAAATTTAAGTGCAACCCTATAGTTTAAAAAGCAACTCAAGGTCATTAATCCTTTTACCTATACCTACGGCTTTTCAATGTAAGTTTTATATCTTTGCTTCAATGTTGAGTTAAAATATCAAATAAAAAATGTAACATGCCTAAGCTGTTTAGCCAAAATAATTAAAGAGGAAAAAAGAAAACAAATTTGCTTACACTTATTTACTCAAATGATGAAAATGGTACCAAAAAACAAGAAAGAATGGACGAAAAGACAACATTTATATTTTTTAGGAAGGAACAAACAATACCAGAAAAAACTTTAACGTATAGAAGGTGAAATGCTTGTAAGGATGCACAACGGGCGAATTGGTAGGTTTGGACGATTTAATTTCTTTTAGCATAATATTGTTTTGGAAAATTTAAAAACTCTCTAANGTGATGGGATTATTAATCAATTTAGTAATGATTTTTTTTAAACTTGTTTAAGTTACGTACTTTAAGACATGTTAATCAAACTAACATGTAATTTATTACAGAACTTTTATCTTGTAATGATAAACTAAAAGAATTTCATAACGTTTCCCTAAAAAGAAAAAAACAAAAACAAAAACAAAATTACATAAAGTTTTACCATATATGCCATAAATAAACGAATAATACTCCAATAAATTACAAGTGAAATAGAAGCAATGGAATAAATAAACGAAATTTTAAAGACCTAATGTCAAATATAATGTAGGATTGATATCCATGATGTTACAAATTAACAATAGTCAAAACTAAAACTTTTTTGAACACCAAGTTAAAGGACCAACTTTTGAATCACCGTAAGAGTTTTTGACATGGTTGTCCCCTGAATTTTTCGTGGATTGGCAATTTAGCTTCTGAATTAAAATTTTTTATAATTAATCTCTTAAATTCTCAAAACAGTGGCAATTAACTCCAAACCATTAAAGGCTATTAAATTATGGATGAAAATAACATGTGTCAGTCATGTGCTGCATTCTTTAGGGGTGTAATATGATATTTCCTTAAATAGTCATTTATTTACAGTGAAAATAAAAAAAAATAAAAAAAATTTTGGTAAAAATAAAAAAATTTAAAATTCAAACTTCACTAAAATTATCTCTAATCTAATTTAAATTACTCATAATTAACTAAAATCAATTAAAATTTAAGAAATTAATTAAATTTAGGAATATTAAAAAAAAATTTAAATATTCAATTTAAAAAATAACAACAAAGAACTACCAATGGATTGTTAAATTAAAATTGCCATTTTAATTGAGCAACACGAGTGCGAGTATAGATCCTTTTGGCCTAAAGAGTGGCACTATATTTTTGACAAAAATTCAAGAGTGTCAGTGTAATTATTCAAAGAATAAAAATAATTCTGAAACAAATTGTCAATGCGGCAAAACATTAACGATTAATGATACACTTTCTCTC
>JXTC01000003.1:1925107-2018555 GCA_002914845.1 Trema orientale
ATATCTAAGAGAGAAGTGAGGTGGGATTTAGGCTGTCAAGCAGAGTCCAAGGCCAAGTTACAAGGTTTCGGTATAAAACACCAGAGAGAGAGAGATAGAGAGAGAGAGAGAGAGAGAAGAATAGAAAATGAGGTGTAGTTTTTTGACTTTTCAAACTCATTCCCTTGTCTGCCGAGATTAAGCCCCCTTCATTGATTACATCACTTATATATATACATAAAATATATAAACGGTGGAGACATGAGTGTTTTTTATTGTAGGATATGTTTTTCACCTACTAATAAAAATATGCTGCAATATCTAGCTCAATTAGTCTAGGATTCTTAGAAGTATGTAGAAGGGGAGGAATTCAAATCCTAGTTAGACGAGTTTATGTATAAATTTCATAATAATCTTTTTTTTTTTTAAATATACCCAAGGGCTGAACAGTTTCTGTTAAAGATTTTTTTACCACTTATTCAATAAAGGTGTGTGCTAAGTGCAGACTACACCTAATGTGTAGTCACTACCTTTCACATAAGATTGAGCACACCTACTGAATTGATGACCATACACGAGGAGACGTTCACCACCTATTTAATCAAAGTACTAGCTGTAAAGTGTACCCACTTATTTAATAGCGATTAGATTCAAAGGGTGACCATTAACTAATAAATGAAGCCAAGTCTAAAGGGTGACTATCCACCCATATCAAAATAAGGTGACTGTCCATTCACATTATTAAGACATGCTCATCATCCAGATAAATAGAGATATTGCCTAGGAGGTGGCTGATTATTCATAAGAGGAAGTGCTCACCTCTAGGAGGGTCAGACAAATCATTACTTACCGCGTGAGGCTTTATGGACATATGTCGGCCAATGATGAGCACTATCAAAGGCCTCAAAAGCCACTCAGACATTAATAGTTATCCATGCATAAGCAGACATTTAAATATCACCAGTTATACGTACACAAATGAGTAGAAATTTACCTAACAGTACAAGGGCAATCCCAAAATATAATACAAGTATTATAAGATGTAGTACATAGACATGTGTCTCAAAATATACACAGACACTTGATGTACTATTAAATGTCCAAGGAGACTACCAAACTCTACTATAAATCTACTGCTTTTCAGTAGTTGAGGTAAGCGCTTGTATACTTTCCAAAAATTTCCTATATTGCCAAACTTTCGCTTTCATTGTGATTTCTATGGATTCGTCTCTAGGCCTACTACTAACTAGGTGTTGAAGATTGTTTGTTAGATACCACATAGATGCCATCCTCCATAAAGAAGCATCGTTGAACAGTGATCGCCATCTCCGATTACTTTACCGATCATCCACATTAAACCGATATGAACTCGTTTTTAGCATTATGTGCAACAAACATTGGTTACTCGACGAAAAATCACACCAACAGTTTTTATTAAAGTTCAAACAATTTTTTATTTTTGAAAAGGAGTAATGTCATATAGCACATATTTTTATTTTTTTATAATAAATAAAGCACATATAATATTTAGGCTATGTTTGGTAGGAATAATTTATGAAAGAATGGAGAGGGGTGGAGGGAGAGATGAAATCATTTGTTTGGTAGGAGGGACTGAGAGGGGAGAGAATAAGTGGAGGAGTTGAAAATCTCCTTGGGCTATACCATTTTAAATCATCCCCTACCAATGGAAGGATTTGTCTTCTCCATTCTCTTTTTATTTATAATGACATATATGCCCTTCAAAAAATATTATAAAATGATTAAATGATGAATAATATAGTAATTTAATTAATAAATACTTATTGTCTTTTATACTCTCTATCTTTCCTACCAAACAACTTGAGAAATTGTCACTCTCCTTTTCCTCCTTTACATTCTCTCTCATTCCTAGGCTTCTTATCCATCCTACTGTCCCTCCCTCCTACCAAACATAGTATATTAATATCACAAAAGTCATAATAATCGAGATAATTTAAGATTCACTATAAAATTTATATGTTGATTCTATGTATCTAAGATTCACAAATTCCCTTTAACCTTTTTTTCCCCCTTAAAAAAAGTTCAAAAAAAAAAAAAAACTTTAAGGATTCAAAAAATGAAGGGAAAAAAAATTCTATAATGCGAATAGAAATGAAAATAAGGCAAGTATTTATATTTCTTTTCCATTCATATATGTATTCACATATATCAGGAACAAGTTTTAGTCAATCCTTAATAATTGGTGAAATTAAGAAGGTATAACTCAACGTTTTATCTTATTAATTTCTCCCGAAACTCAGAGAATTAGTAAACATACAAAATAAATATTAGGATAGTTCTGTTGCCACCCTTTTTTTTTTCCCCGACTCTCCTTTAAAATCTGAACAAACCCCTCATGTTGTTTTATAAGTTCAAAATTTTATTTACCCACACCCTTTAAATTTTCCTTAATTCCGAAATTACCCATTATGCAAAAATACTAAAATTTCTTTTCCCTCAACCATTTTGTCTTCTTCTTTGTTATGACGTCTACGAGTTATGCTTATAAAGTGAAAAACTCTGTTTTTTTTTTTTTTTAAATTATTATTTTAGATAGAAAACCATACTTTATTAAGCACTGGATAGTTGTCTTTTTTCTTTTTCTTTTTGATCAAATAAGAATTAAATGAATCAACAAAGAACAGGTACATAATCATAAAGACTAATAAGGAGTGCTGAAACATGGCAAAACACCTTACAAATTACCCAAAAAAAAAAACAAAAAACAAAAAACCTCAGTCTAACAATTGAATATTAAAGAGAATTGCTTCAACATGCTAATGCTCAATGTAATTTCGGTGGTATAAAATTAATATAGCAAAGAAAAATTTTGGCTGTAACCTAGATTCTTCAAATAATAATTATGAAAAAAGATTCGCTTTACTTAAAATCAAAATCATCGGCAAATCAAATTTCTGAAATCAAGATTTATTCATTCATGGCTATGAAAATTTAAAACTAATTGTATACAATTTTTTTTTTAATCTTTATGAGTATTTTACTGGATGGGTTCGAGGGAGTCTAACAAGAAATATGGTTTTATTTCATTGGTATGTGTCCAATTATGTCATTTTGTATAGGGTTATTTTTGTAAAAAGTAAATTAAGAAAGAAAGAGGAAAAAAAAGGTGATGATAGAGTCATCTTAGATATTATTTATTTGGTAACATTTTTGTGTCTTTCTTTTTAAAAAAAAATTAAATGTGAAATATAATATAAATATATTCTCAAATTATTATTTAAAAAGACTTTCTCATTTTATTTTCGTTTTACAAAAGTAAAAAAAAAGTGTGTTGACTCACAGTTAAGCGAATTGACCCTTATTGAACGAAAAAAAATATAAAAATGCATAAAAGATTGAGGTTTTTACACCAAGAGACTAATGCTCTCACAGTGATAAAAAGAAATTCATTTATAAATGATATCAAAATTAACCCTCATTTGTTATATCACACATGTAAAATTATTTAGATATTTTATTTCCTAACAAATCTCAAAATATATTCTTCTCCAACAAATCTTAAATTATTTCAGCTACTTGCAACACTTCAGTAACACTGCTAATCTCGATCCTAGTTGAATCTCCTTTCAACCGTCTATCCCGAATGCACATTATTTATTCGTTCTTTTTGACATGATTGAAAACTTTTGATTGGGTAGAAGTGTGGGCCCAATTTCGAAATTCCAAATTTTTTATTAAAAAAAGTTGTAAATTTGTAATTGATTTATACTTTCTCCAATTTTTCTTCACATATTTAAAAAGAGAGTCAAAATTAATAATTACTGAAAAAATATCATCTAGGAAAAAGGAGGAGTATTGGAAGAGCAGGAGTGAAAAGTAAAAATACATAAGAGGACAAGGGCATGAAAATAAAACAAAATAAATGGGATACGGTGTCCGGTCAGATTTGCGAGGCGTTTGAAAAAAATGGCAGACGGTAGAGAGAGAGAAAGGGGAGAAGAAGAGGGAGAGGTTTTTCGAAATAAATAGCGGGGGCAGAGAGAGAGAGAGAGAGAGGGGACTTAATAGGGTTCTAATTACTCTTCTCCCACTATACATCGAAAGACCACAAAGAAGAGAAGACTCTAGAAAGAGGAAGAACAGCCACAAACAAATATACCTATCAATATACACAGATATAAAACAAGAGAGAGAGAGAGAGAGAGAGAGAGAGAGAGAGAGAGGGAGAATGGGGAGACCAAGGTGTTTTCTTGACATTAGCATCGGAGGAGAGCTCGAAGGGAGGATAGTGGTGGAGCTTTACGACGATGTTGTGCCCAAGACGGCCGAGAATTTCAGGGCTCTCTGTACCGGCGAGAAGGGCATTGGTCCCAACACTGGTGTCCCTCTCCATTACAAGGTATACCCTCTATGTTTTCGACATATGTATTCATCGATACATACTTGTTTTGTGTTTTTATGCAAGTTTGCATCTGGGTTTGTGATGGTTTTGTTTATGGTGGTCAAAAAGCTTGTTTCTTTTTTCTCGTTCTTGATCGGAGAGGAAAACATTCTAAAAATGGCGGATTTTTCCGTTCTGTTAAATGGGTAGTTGCTTGTTCTTGAAAGCACTTGGAACCCCTCCTTGTGTTTTTTGACATTTGCCTAGTCATTGACCACTGTGTACGGATAAGTTTTTCGTGTTAGGCGAGGAAAAGACGGTGATGCCCTTGATTATGAAGAGACCACTCTCTAGTTGTATTCGTTTAGATTTTAATCTTTGATTATTATAGCATCTGGGTTTTTGGTGGCGATGATTTCTCTTTGCGTTTTGGGATCATAGGGTGGTTTTATTTATTTATTTGTTCCTTGTTTAATTTTTATTGTAAGCTTTATTGATTTCCAGAGAGAGAGAGAGAGAGAGAGAGAGAGAGGTGACAATGGAGATATATGTAACTGTTTGGATTCTCAGAATAAATTTTGTTTTTTTCTTGTGTTGTTTCTGCACTCTCTTTTCCTAATGCGTTGATATTGACGCTTGAAAGTTTATCATGAACATGTCTTTGTAGCCTGGATTTTTTTTTGGATTCTCAGAATAAATTTTGTTTTTTTTCTTGTGTTGTTTCTGCAATCTCTTTTCCTAATGCGTTGATATTGACGCTTGAAAGTTTATCATGAACATGTCTTTGTAGCCTGGATTTTTTTTTTTCGGCCGGAAGGTTGTCTGAATAATGAATCTTCTTGTTGGTTGAATGAAACATAAGGACGTTGCTTTGTGGAGTTTTTGTATTTCCGAAATGAGATAAGGTTGGTTCAATTAGCATTATCGAGTTATGGCTTAATCGAGTAAAGGCTTGGATATATTGGATTTCAAGCCAATCTTATGGACATAAACCAAAGAGATTACCTAGCCTGGCTTAGTTGTTAGGGGCTGAGATGCGCATTCATAAGAGGAATGTGGCGATGTGCGTCTTGAAATATTCTACTTTTGTTGTTTTCTGACTGCTTGCATTTTGATAGAACTGATTCTAAATAATTGCCTTTCAGCTAAGTTACCGCTACTGATCTTATTCTTATTTCTGTTGTCATTACAGGGAGTCCGTTTTCATAGAGTTATCAAAGGCTTTATGGTCCAGGGTGGGGATATTTCTGCTGGAGATGGTACTGGGGGAGAATCTATATATGGGTTGAAATTTGAAGATGAGAACTTTGAACTGAAACATGAAAGGAAAGGGATGTTATCAATGGCTAACTCTGGTCCAGACACAAACGGGTCTCAGTTTTTCATCACAACAACTCGCACTTCTCATTTAGATGGTAAACATGTTGTTTTTGGTAAGGTAGTTAAGGGAATGGGAGTTGTTCGGTCGATTGAGCACGTAACAATTGGTGAGGGTGATTATCCAACTGTTGATGTTGTTATTGGGGATTGTGGGGAGATTCCTGAGGGGGAAGATGATGGGATATCAAATTTTTTCAAAGATGGTGATATTTATCCTGACTGGCCAGCTGATCTGGATGAGAGTCCTAATGATCTGTCTTGGTGGATGACTGCTGTAGACTCTGTTAAGGCATTTGGTAACGAGAGTTACAAGGTACTTACTCTTAGTCATTTGTTACTTAAATATTCTATTGTTTTCAGTAAGCTGTCATATTTTGAATATTGAGTTGTAGTTCACTAGAAAAATCTTCAACTAAAGGCCAACAGAACAATCGAAGTACATTTAGTGGCAATAAGTTGTATGTATGGTCTGCACTTTTCTTTCATATTCTGTTGACAAGAGTGATTTATTTGTCACAGAAACAAGACTTTAAGATGGCTCTTAAAAAGTATCGAAAGGCTTTACGCTATCTGGATATTTGCTGGGAGAAAGATGGCATTGACGAAGGTAGCTCTTTTTTCCTTTCAAATTTTGTCATTCCTTACAACTGCATTGAGTGAACTTAAAAGTGCATCACCAATTTATCGTGCCTCAGTGTTATCTCATTGTATACCTTTTCCCCTGGTTTTTCAGACAAGAGTTCATCTTTGAGAAAGACGAAGTCACAGATTTTCACAAACAGTTCTGTGAGTTCAATGTGCTTTTTCTCATTGCAATGTGTATTCTGTTAAAAAACATGTCCTCAGCATGCAGCTGAAAATATATGTAAATTTACTACCAACTCAACTATGGAAATCTTTATTGTTTCTTTATTTTTTTATATACCAATTGATTGCTCTTCCTAAATCCAATGTTGTCTGTAACAATAACTAATTGTGTGTATGTTGTTTTAGGCTTGTAAACTCAAATTAGGAGATCTAAAAGGTGCATTATTAGATACAGACTTTGCAATGCGTGATGGAGAGAACAATGTGAAAGCTTTGTTCCGCCAGGGTCAGGTTGGTATCTTCCTTTTGTTACTGATTCACGGATTTTGTTGAGCCATTCTATGGTCAATGAAAAATTTGCCTGTGCACCTGCTTTAGGTTTCTTCTTTTCTTCCAAGTATCCTGTTGAGTTAATTTGTCAAGTATGAACCACTACTATCAAGAATTGTCTCAACCATGATTCATCTTCGGTCTTCACTTGGTTCTCCATTGATTCTTCTCATTTCATAAAATTTGCAAGCAGCATATCTTTTGAGCCTCCATCATAGGGTCTTGGCTATGGGCTGAGTTTTATGATTTCATTATATTTTCTCATCTTAACAATTGGGCACCTTTTTTGTCAGGCGTACATGGCCCTAAATGACATTGATGCTGCAGTTGAAAGCTTCAAGAAGGCATTGGATTTGGAGCCAAATGATGGTTAGTGAAATTTCTAGTCAGTGTCTTTTGGCCACGCCTTTGTCATAACATAACAATGTAGTAATTCTAGCTTTTGAAGTTAGATTCTGTTGTTTACAACAAGGATGAAACACTTTAAAAATAAGATGGAGATTGTATTAAGTTATATACATGCAAATTAGTTTCAAAAATCTCGATTCATGTGTGTGTGTGGAGTACTAGCATTTCAAAGCTAAAAAAAAAAATATAATGTGCAGAGAGGTTAATGGTATCTATGTCTGGACTTTTGATTGAATTTGTAAGCATCTGATGTGGTCCTTTATAAAAAAAGGCATCTAATAATTGGTCAGATCCTCAAATTTCAACAGTCATGTTAAATATATACGTAATTGCAGTAAGGATATCTCTCTTTGATACATACTTTTTGACCTCATTGGTGAACTTGCTAATAGTTTCTTTGTATCCGGTGATTTCAGCTGGAATAAAGAAAGAGCTAAATGCTGCTAAGAAGAAGGTATGTAGACAACCAAATTTGTGATGTTTTAGTGGCAAGAAGTAATTACGTCCCATCATGGAATTAAATGATAAATTTTGGAATTTATAACAGATTGCTGATAGACGTGATCAAGAGATAAAAGCGTACCGCAAGATGTTTCAATAGCACTATGGCAGTAAAGCGGTATTGTTGATACCTTTTATTTTTTTTCTTTTCAAGAACTCTGTCTTGGTACGTAGACTCATTAACGCACTTTTGTTACACAGGCTGCCCACAAATTTAGAGAACAAATGCATCGGATTTCATGAACTATTCATAGTTAGAGTCAAGTGGTTCATCCTTTTTTGGTTACAATCTCTGATTTTCTGGAGGGAGATTTTGGTAATAAATTGTTTAAACTCATTTTCAGTATTGTTCCTTGAATGATTTTGGCCTTGTTTAAACTCACCAATGCTTTCTCCTTTTTTGTAGTTTGCCCATAATGAACGAGAACAAGCCAATCCCCGACAGGTTTATCGTAAAAGGTTGAGGCTTGAACCAAATCCAATCAAGAGTTCTAGTTCATTTTTGTTCCTCTCTTTCTGTGGGAAGTCTTTTCTAGCTTAGTCAAACTCATGAACTGTTACTGGATTAACATAAATCAAGAATTTTGTCATATTGCATATGGTAAAGATTTTTGGTACATAATGTGAATTTTTCATTTTATCTTGTCTGTTATGTTTCTGGCAATCTACCGTGTATGGTCTAATTCATGTTCCCTCTTTGTCTGGTAACGCCAAAGGTTGCCTACCAATACAATTCAGTGGCAGAGGAGTCTGGCACCTTCTGCAATCGGGCCCACCCACCTTTGTGATTGGCCTTTTGCCTCTTTCATTTATTATTTACCGTTACATTTTCAGAAATGCTTTTGTCAGTTCCAACGGAAATGGTGCATTAGAGACTAAATTTTACATGCATAAGCTTGAGACATGTTAAATATTGGTCACAAAGTAAACCGGAAAGCCATCACATGACCACAGCTCACCTACCAGCTTTAGATGTTTAAATTTCCTAAACGAGTTGTATATAAGGTATGCCACTGTGTTGTATCGTTAGAAATGATACTGTTAAATAGAGGGTTTGCCTGGTAATACTCCCATCTTGAAGATTTGTTTTGTTCGTTAATTTTTAAGCGAAAAGAATGACGGAGTTTACTCTTCACTTTCGAAAATGTAAAGGCAAATCCAAACCCGTGGTCTGAAAATAATTTTACGATTTATTATGGTGAAAAGAATTGCCTTATAAGAATTTAACCGTTTGTTGTGTTGAATTATTGCTTAGAGATATTTCAAATACATTAGAAGCGGGTAAAAATTTAATTATTTTGCCGCGAAACGACAGTTTTCATTTTAAAAAGTTGTGTAAGAAGTTGAGCACAAGATGCGAAAAAAAAAAAAATCTTCAAGATTGAGCAGACAGAGAATCTGAACAATGTACATCAACATGAAAAATGCCTTTTTCTTTTTTTCTTCCACTTTTCCTTTCTTGTTTGTCGAACTCAGGCAAATGATATAATATATATATGGTTGCCAATCCAATAGGTATTTTCTTTTTACTTATGTGTAGGTTTTTTTTTTTTAAGTCATTGGATCATCATCTAATGGTGATCCAACGGCTATAATAAGGTGCATACAAAAACGTGCATCATTAATATTATTTATCTCTCTTATTTTTTATAATAAAAAAATATACATAATAATTTCATTGGTCAAAATGATACCTATGTATAAGTAAAAAAAAAAAAATAAATAATTTGTAGCAAAAATTCTTAACCATTAACACCTTTGGCATTTAGGTCATCAATCTTTAAATCTTGGCATTTAAATCCCAAATCTCTCCAAAGAGCTGCATCCGTTAGTCCCTGGGTCAGTTCCGTTTACTTAGCTCGTTAAATGACTAGTGTCTTGCACGTGACCTGTTTGGAAGGGGTATTTCGTGGGAAAAAAATATTACTTTCTTCCTAGTAGTTCTCTCGATTCATTCTTTCATAAATCACTACCAGTACCACCCATTTTCCTCTTCCCCCACCAGAAATCAATTCCTAAAGGTAAGTTTCTCTCGTCAATGCCTCTGGCGCAATCTTTATATCTATTTTCAACGCATTTTTCTTCAAATGTCGTTTATTTTTATTTTATTTTTCAATTTAACATTTTATTCTTGCTATACTTTTTCCTCTCTCTCTTAATGATATAAGAAAATAAAGAAAACAGTTAGAAGTATGGTTATTTCATGCTTTCCTTCATAGCTGTTTGTTAGTTGAGTTTACTTTACTAAGCCTTTCTCTCCTGTGAAAGGAATTAGTGATTGAAGTTCAAATTCTCGTGATTTTCTTTCTCAATGATTTTCTCCATCACCAAGTACAGAGTAAAATTGATCTTTATTCTTTACTACCAACTCAAGTTCCTTATATGATATATCTGGTCGATAGCTAGCGCTTCTCTTTTTTTTTTTTTCCCTTCTATTCTTTTCTTCTTTTTTTCGACCATTCTCTGATGTTATTCTGTAGAGTGGTGTTATTTTGATAATATGAACCATATGAGTAATACTAGGGACACCACTAATTTACACCAAAAATTTACACCACATGAGTTGGCATTCATATCATTGGCTAAATTTTAAATGGTGTGTTCCCACTCATAGATAAAATGGTAGTTTTATTGGATGCCACATCATTGGTGTAACTTTTTGGTGCAATTTTTTGGTGTCCCAATCATTATTCGAACCATATAGTCATTTAGATGTTAAACAGTTAAATTTTGTAGTATAATTTGATAGTAATAAACTTGTTGAAATATGTAATTTCTTACGGCAAGAAAAGTGAATATAAGAAGCTACGGTAGCTAAATATTGTGACTTTGAAGATTTGGTTGACAGATGAAGTCTGATTTTCTTGATAGCATCCCTGGTTTAGAACTGTTGGAGCGGGTTTCGCCAACTGTCTATGTGTCTTCACTATCTCAGATTGTTCCCGATATCTAGATGAGTCGGAGGAGCCGGGGGGTACCTGCAAAGACTCTCCGATGCTTAAGTCAGATATCGGTTCGAAGAGAGAGATAGCCTAAAGTGGAATAGTACTTACCTCTTTTTATCATGGTGCGAGCGATACTTATATCTCTGGGATCGGGATCTAATTCCGAGGTTCCCTTTCCTGCATCGCAGCTCGCCCCCGAAATCACGGGCTAAAGTCGCCGTAATTTTCCTTGATTGGTACGGCTTGTTCCCTGTCGCCGGCTCTGACATGAATCCTAACGCGGAGTGGCGCCTGCAGGTCCGCCGTCCTCCCAGGGGGGATTCATTTAATACGCACACCTACCCAGGATTGCATTAAATGCCTTGTCCGGGTCTGGAGCTATGCGTTGCCCCCGAGGGTCTTCTAGCGGAAGACCCTTGAGGCTCCTGACCCCCAGCTGTCGAGACAAGAGTCTGGTTGGGCCAGGCCCATCCCGGATCTGGACGGGCCCTGCCTCGACCCGCTTCGACAGTGAGCCTAAACATCGTCACGTGAAACGCTCGTGGTATTCAAATGATTTCCCTGCTCACGTGTCATCTGATTGCTCCCCGTTTCGTTCCTAGCCACTGGGACATCCACGTGGCGCAAGTTCTGAAAGCGGGCCCCACAACTGCCCCCATTTCCCTATTTGATGGGTTTGCAACCACCAAATGGGAAAATCACTCCTTCAGTCCGCGAACACGGAGGCTACACGTGGGTCATTATCACCTCCGTTCGCCAGTTACCGATGTTGGCGCGTGCTCGCCTTCATTACGTTTTTCCAAAATTTTGAATTTTGAATGTTTTGGGCCTCCCCGTACGGTTTCTCTTCCTTAGTGTCCTTTCAGTTCCCCCTCTATAAAGGCGAGGCCCGGGCTCATTTCTCACTTTACCAAAATTTCTCAAGTGCGTATTTTCTCTCCTCTAGAAATTTCGGGTGCTCCGGACTTAGGGTTTCTAGTTTTCTTCCTCTTTTGAACTTTCGACTCTCCGATCTCAGTCTGAAGAGATGGCTCCAAATCAGAGTCAGATTCTCCTCCCTATTGCTGACTCCGAGCTTGCCTCGCTGAGGAGGCAGCTCTGCTTCCCTGGCGGGGTTACCCTGCAAAGGGTCGAGGGGCCGTCTGATTGGTACCTCCTCTCCTCTGCCCCCGAGGGCTCCATTGTGCTGGGAAGGAAGCACTTGGAGTGGTTGCGGTTCCCACTCTTTCCCCTCGTCCACCAGTTCTTCAGCCTCACGGGGATCCATCCGATGCAGCTAAATGCCAATGGAATCATGATCCTGATGGGGCTCTCCGCTCTGTCGGTCCTCCTCAACATCCATATTGATTGGAAGTGGTTTTCTATGCTTACAAGTTGACCACCATCCCAAGAAGAGCTCCTACCCCACATTCTATCTCCAGCCGCTCCCGGGCGTCACATCTTTTGGGGTCTGCCGAAGAGTACAAGCAGTGGGACTCCCACTCCAGGCTGTACGCGGTTGGAGGGGCGTGGTGCTCTCCTTGGGTGAACGAGGAGCGTTTCTCGATTCCCTCGTCGTTTTCTCACGGTAAGTCTCCAGGTGCTTTCCTTTCCTTGGGTCCGAGCATTCCCCTGTCTCTTGACTTTTGGTATTGTGCAGGCACGGCAGACGAGAGCAGGTTCGAGCCGTGGCTGTCGACGGGGCGGCTACAAGAGCTGGAGGGGATCGTCGTCTTCGGGTCGGCCGGGGAGTGCCGCAACATACAGGCCGTGCTGAGCCCTCAGATGATGAATCTGATGCCGAGGGCAGTCCTGAATCTCCCCTTCCCTCTCGACTCTTGGGTGATCACCAAGCACCTCCGTCTCGATGCCGCTGCCCTGAATCGGTTCCGCCGAGACGAGCAGAACCGCATCACGATGGTCGGGCGTCAGGTGATGGCCTCGACTCAGGCGGCGGGGTCTGACGACTTGGTGGCGCCGACCAGGCTCGAACTCGAGGAGGTCCTGGTGTTCATGGCCGGGGAATGCGAGCGGCTCCGCGCCGCCGAAGCACCTGCTCCAAGGGAGCTAAAGGTAGACTCGTTTCCTTGTCGCGAGACTCTACCCCTCGAGTCTGGGTCGTCTTCCTAATTGCATAGCTTGCGCTTGTTTGCAGGTTCAGGCACTGGACCTTCAGCAGACCCATCTCCGGCCAGAGGGGGGGTCACTGCCCACCGAGCCCGACCCAAGGTCCCTGCCGGTCGGCGTTTGGTAGTGTCCTTCGACGACGAGTCTGGGGGTCGTGGATTTGTCACCCAAGGAGCAGACCCAGGCGACGAGTTGGAGGGTCTGTTCGTGCCCGGGGACGACGCCTCCGCGGCGCCTCCTCCGGGGACGGGTGGGCCCAAGGTTCAGGAGACGCCAGCTGTGCGAATTAAGTATGGTAGCGGGCTGTCTTCGGGTCGGCCCAGGGAGACTGCTACCTCAGACTCCCCACTCGTTGGACCCGGATCGGGGGCCAGCACGGGGTCTGGTTCCGCACGCTCTCGCGGAGAGATTGCGGATCTGAGTGGGGGGCCCCCCAGGCTCAAGTCCCGCCTATCCTCCCCCCCACCTGTTCCCTTAAAGCGGGGTCGCGAAGCCGACCCGTTCGAAGGGGAAGGGGGTCCGTTGGCGAAAAGGGGCAAGGCCGCCTCCTTTTCGAGCGGCGAAGACGACGACAGGGCTACCCTGACCGTCTTGAAGAGGAGGAGGTCTGTGCGCAGCGGACCTTCCGGATGCCCTGGTCAAGAAAAGACCGAAAAATTACGAGTTGATGGGTCTGCTCCGCAAGTGGTCGGCGGAGTCGCTGAAGTAGTAACCGTTGCGGAGTCTGCTCCGGCTGCTACTGGTGATGCGTCGCCCAGTCCTGCGCCGCCTTCCACTGCTGCCCCCATCCCCCCCACTTCAGGAGTATCAGGAGATGCTGCTAAAGTGCCGTTGGCAGAAGGTGGAGCCCTCGCCCTTGGCAGGGTGGAAACGCGCTCCACAGGCGCGGATGGTACCCGGGGAAGTGATTCGGCTGCTGAGCTCGAGCTGGAGCCGCTGTCCCTTGGAAACGTGTGTGCTGTCGCTGGCCGCAGCCTCGCGCAGGTGTGGGTCGTCTGACCGTCGTTTTCATAGCCGCGGTATATTTGATGATTACTGAGTTTTCGCTTTTACATTCTGCAGTTAGCCGCTGTCCAGTCGTTTTACTCTTCGCAAGTGGCGGAGCTGACAAGGAAACTGGGCGCGAAGACTGTGGCAGCAGAACAGAGCGAGGTCGCCCTGAAGGAACTTAGGGCCGACTTCGATCTGTTCAGGAGCTTGGAGGAGGCCCGAGTCAGCACGGCGGTGGCTCATGCTTTAAGCGTCAAGAGGGCCGGTCGTGAAGAGCTGGCCAGCAAGTTGGCCGAGGCAGAGGGGAGGCTCAAGTCTCTAGAGGCTGAGGTCCCTGGCCTCCGTGCTCAGGCCGAGCTTGTGGGTCAGGCCCGGGCTGAGGCCGAGTTGAAGGAGCAGGAGCGGCTGAATGCCGTAGCTGAGATGGGGCTCGCCAACGTAGCCCGGGACAGCGCCATCGATGATGCTAAGGAGGCTAGGAAGGCTGAGGCGAAGGCAAAGCTGGAGGCTCATTCTCTGCAACGCAGACTCGATCGATCTAATGAGGTAATTAGCTGCCTGCACTTGGAGCATCATAAGTTACTGAAATCCCATGTTGAGCTGACCCGTTTGCCCCGCGAAGAGCTAGCCGGTATTAATAACCTTTTGGCTGATTTGTCGCAGCGCCAGGCGGAGCTCAGGCTGGCAGCGTTGAGAGACAGGCTGGCGGACGCTGAGAAGCTGAAAAAGAGGTACCAGAGGCAGGTGGATGTCCTTTCTGCCGAGAGTTACAGGTCTGGCTGGGAAAACTGAGAATTTGAGGGTCACCCAGAGGTGGCGACGCCGGACCAATTCAACGAGCAGAAGGGCGTCCAGAGGGACAACTACTCTGTCGGGTATTACATGCAGCGGCTGGGGGATGAGATTAACATCACATACCCTACTGACGTGTTAAAGATGCTCGACGAAGAGAAGGGTGGGTCCTCTGCATCTGCCTCTGTCGGCAAAGAGCTGGTGCCCGTCATGGGCCAGGACGAGCCAACTACGAGCCAGCCAGGCGTCGGTACATCACCGGGGTCAGGTGCGATAGTCCTCTCCAGCGAGTCTGAGCCTGAGATGCCGCCCCAAGCCGAAGCCGATCAGAGTGCCGAAAACCGGTGTTCCTTCCTCCAGTGGAGGTAAATAAGGGTTCCTGCTCCTCTGTATATGTGTAGAAGTAAGGCTTGTATAGGGTGCTGCATGCCCCTTCTGTAATCCTGTTTTGTAATTCTTACTTTGAATAATGAAATGAATACATTCGCCTTGTTTTGAGTCTCTTCTCTCGTTTGCTGTTGTCTGTGATTAGGGTCAGATATCATATACGATGCCATTCCCCTGTCGGTAGTTCGGCCGACTTCCGGGTCTGGCCCAATCGTATGTGATTTGGAGTTGTTATTAAACCCTCCTCGTGCTCTAACTGATAA
Organism: Trema orientale; assembly: GCA_002914845.1. NCBI lineage: Eukaryota > Viridiplantae > Streptophyta > Magnoliopsida > Rosales > Cannabaceae > Trema > Trema orientale. The sequence goes on from JXTC01000003.1 coordinate 1,940,356, forward strand.
GGTCAATTCAAGAAATCGGGATGTGAGCTCCGGCTCTTCCAGCGCCGAAGGTGTGTAATCGCCGTTATGAATTGTCTTAACAGGATTTGATCCGCGTGTGTGGCTGGACTTCTCCGATCCCAAGTGGAATCGTGCTAGGAGTCAACTACAAAGGATAGTCAATTCCTGCTTAGACCCGTCGTTGCAGAGGAGAAGACCTGGGCTCGGCTCGTACCGGGAGCAGATGGGGCACTATCGCTTTGACGTGTCTCTACGGCTTCGCCCGAGGCCCGGTAATAAGTAGGGACCGGCTTTGTAATCTGTAATGTGATTATTAATAATAGCGGTTGATTTTGTCTTTTTCAAGTTATCCCTGACTGTTATTTGTCCCTTGTTTCCTGCATGGGCCTGCTTCCAACGGGCAGACCCAATGGGGTCTGCCTCCAACGGGCAGACCCAATGGGGTCTGCTTCCAACGGGTAGACCTTCTGCGTCGTTCGTCGATGGCTGACACGGGTCTGCTGTCCCGGGCAGACCCAGTGGGGTCTTCCTCCAACGGGTAGACCCAGTGTGTCGCCTCGCGATTTTCCAGAGTTCTCCTTATTCGGGAGACCCGCTTAGGGAGCTCGTGCATCCCCATGGGCCGTCAGCTGACGTTTCTGTCACGCGACGTGGTACCCATGGCACGACATTTAGGTGAGGTCTGCTGACAAGAATTTTGTTGCCCAGCTCTTTCTTCTTCGTACATTTTTCTCAGATCGCCGGCAAGTGTTTCGTTGCGCGACGTTTGCCCCCATAGTACGATTTTAGGGTGGTCTGCTGGCAAGGGTTTTGATCGTACAGCTCTATCCTCTTCGTACGTTTTTCTCGGGTCACCGGCAAGTGTTTCATTACATGACGTTTGTTCCCATAGTACGATTTTTGGGGTGAGGTCTGCTGGCAATGGTTTTGATTGCACAGCTCTATCCTCTTCGTACGTTTTCTCAGGTCGCCGGCGAGTGTTTTATTGCATGACGCTTGTTCCTATAATACGATTTTGGGGCGATTAAGGCGGTAGGGGTCTGATTATCTCAGCTCAGACCCTCGCGGGCAATGGGTTTATTAGCAGATCCACAAAGCAGATAGTTTGACCTGTATCAAAGTGGGTCTGCTCATTATATAAAAAAAATCTTTACACATGGTTCATACATAATACTTTTTCAAGTGCTGAGCATTCCATGTGTTGGATAGGGTCTTGCCCGTCTTGAGTTCCCACAGGACATATGCGTCACAGTCCAATGCCTTCTGTCGATTTCGTAAGGTCCGACCCAGTTAGGATCCAGCTTTGATGAGTTTCCGGTTTTGGCCTTCAAGACCCAATCCCCGGCGCTGAACCTGCGAGCGTTGACTTTCTTCGCGAAATAAGTCTTGGCTCGTTGATGGTAGGAGGCTAGGTGAACTAGAGCCACACTCCTCGTCTCCTCAAGTAGGTCCGTGTTATGGCCGAGCTGCTGTTCGTTCAGCGGGGCGTTCTCCACCACTTCTGAGCGTAGGGTCGGGAGGCCAATCTCGGTTGGGATCACGGCCTCTGACCCGTAGACCATGGCGAAAGGGGTTCTCCCTGTCGACCTGCGCTCGGTGGTTCGGTGGGCCCATATGACTGTCGGCAGTTCGTCCAGCCATTTTCCTTTGGCTTCCCCCAGGTTCTTCTTGATGTTGCCGAAGATAGCTTTGTTCGTCGCCTCGGCTTGGCCATTTCCTTGGGGGTAGCTCACGGACGAGAAGCTGAGTCTTATGCCATACAGGTCGCACAATTCCTTGAGCTTGGCGTTCTAGAATTGAGTGCCGTGGTCGGTATGTATTTCCCGCGGAATTCTGTACCGGCAGATTATGTTCTTCCAAATGAAATTGATCGTATCTGTCTTGTTGACGGTCGTATAGGCTTTCGCCTCTACCCACTTGGTGAAGTAGTCAGTGGCCAACAGGACGTACCTCTTGCCGTTGGGGCCCATAGGGAGTTCTCCGACGATATCCAGACCCCATTTGGCGAAAGGCCATGGAGTGATGTTAGAGTGGAGCTCCTCCGCAGGTTGATGCTTTAGGGGGGCGAACCTCTGGCATTTGTCGCATCTCTTAACGAACTGAGCTGCCTCGGTCATCATGTAAGGCCAGAAGTACCCAGCCGTTAAGGCCCTGTGAGCGAGGCTCCGCCCTCTGGAGTGGTTGCCGCATACCCCTTCGTGGATCTCCTCCATCAATCTCCGGGCCTCTGTGGGGACTATGCATCTCAGCATTGGCCCTATAGTTGACCTTCTGTACAATTGATCCCTGACCATAGAGTACTGGGCAGACTTCAGTCTGATCGAGCGGGCTTCTTGAGGGTCTGGTGGGAGCTCTCCCACCGTTAGGTACTGGGTGATGGGTTTCATCCAGCATGTTTCTTCAGAGGTGGCCGCGAACACGCGGCACGCGGGGTTCTCCATGGGGTCTCTTGCACGCGCGTCTTCCATCAGGATCTCTGTGTACTCAGTCGTACCCCATGTTGAAGCGCTTTTGGCCAGCTTGTCGGCTGTCTGGTTCATCTCCCTGGGTATCTGCTCGATGGTGAACGCATCGAAACGGGCTTTCGCCCCCATGACCCTGGAGAAGTACTTATGTAACCTTGGTTCATTCACTTCAAAGTTTCCCGCAACTTGTCCCGCAATCAGTTGTGAGTCGGTTTTCACCGATATGTTTTTTACTCCGAAGTGCAGGGCGAGCTCGAGACCCTAGAGCAGTGCCTCGTACTCCGCCTCATTGTTTGTTGCCTGGAACCCGAGTCTGAGGGTTTTCTCCACCTTGAGGCCCGCTGGGGTCTGCAGGACTATTCCGATGCCCGACCCCGAAACGTTCGTAGACCCGTCAGTGTAGAGGGTCCAGGCCGAGGGGTCCGACGTCGGCAGCGTCAGTGGCAGATCGTGTGACTTGCCGAAGGACTAGATTTCTACTAGAAAATCCGCCACGACTTGACCCTTCTTTGCTGTTCGGGGCTGGTAATCGATGTCGTACGTCTCCAACTCGACGGCCCATTTGATAAGTCGTCCCGACAAATCTGGTTTAGCCAGGATCTGTCGGATGGAGAAATCCGTGTAGACCGTGATGGGGTGTGCCTCGAAATACTGCCTGAACTTCTTCTTGGCATTGACCAGTGCGAGGACCAGTTTCTCCGCTGTGCTGTATCAAGTCTCCGTGTCTAGGAGCATGCGGCTCGCATAGAACACTGGCTTCTGCTTGCCCTCCTCCTCGATGAACAGCACCGTACTGATCGCTATCTCGGACACTGCCAAGTATGCGTACAGGCGTTGCCCCTTTGCTGGGGAGGCTAGGATAGGCGGTTGACTGAGATACCGTTTGAGTTCTGCCAATGCCGCGTCCTGTTCTTCTCCCCAGGTGAATGAGGAACTTTTCCTTATGGATTGAAAGAAAGGCTTGCACTGGTCCGACATCCTAGAGACGAATCGGCTGAGTGCTGCTATCTTCCCAGTCAGGCGCTGGACTTCCCTGATAGTCGAGGGTCTCTGTTCATTTGCGATCGAAGACAGCTGGGTTGGGTTGGCCTCGATTCCCCTCTTGCTTACGATGTGCCCCAGGAATTTGCCAGACGACACCCCGAAAGCGCACTTCTTGGGGTTCAGGTGCATTTGGTAATGCCTTAGGACTTGGAAGCATTCGCCGAGGTGGTCTAGGTGGTCGGAAGCCTCTTTTCTTTTCACCACCATGTCGTCGATGTATACCTCCATCGTCCTCCCCAAGAGGTCAGCAAACATTTTGTTCATGAGCCTCTGGTAGGTTGCCCCTGCGTTCTTCAAACCGAAAGGCATGTGTTTGTAGCAGTACAGACACCGTTCTGTGATAAATGCCGTATGGACCTGGTCTTCCTCGAACAGGGGGCTCTGGTTGTACCCGGAGTAAGCATCCAGGAAGCTCATTCTACCAAATTCCGCCGTCGCGTCAACCATCTGATCGATCTTTGGCAGCGGGAAGCTGTCTTTCGGGCAGGCTTTGTTCAGGTTTGTGAAGTCTATGCAAGTCTGATCGTCTCCATTTTTCTTTTTTACCACTACCGGGTTGGAGACCCAGCAAGGGTACGGACATTCCATGATGAGGCCATTTTCTAACAGTTTCTCGACCTCTTTGTTGATGGCCCTGTTCTTTTCTGGCGCGAACCTTCTGGGCTTCTGCCTGACTGGAGGGAAATTGGGGTCTATATTCAGGCGGTGACAAGCATGCTCGGGATCTATGCCGGGCATGTCGTTGTGGGACCATGCGAACACGTCTCCATTCTGTCGGAGGAATCCACCAGCTTGTCCCTCTCCGACCCAGACAGCAGAGCCCCAACCAGGACCACCTTCTCCGGTTCTGACGTTTTCAAAGGGACCGCTACCAACTCTTCTATTGTGGTGTCTGGTTTGTCAGACTCGTCTTCGATCTGTTTCATGTACGCTAGTAGGCGGTCCTTTGACTGCTATTTGTCCTCCGTCAAGATGCCTGTGCTTGCCGCGGGGCCTTTTACGGTAGTCGAAAAGCACTTTCTAGCGGAGGTTTGGTCTCCCTTATGTCTATCATGTAGGTTCCGTCTGCCGACTGACACCTCAGGACCTGGTGGAGGGTGGATGCGACTCTATGCATGGCGTGAATCCAACCTCTCCCCATGATGGCGTTGAATGAGGATTGACAATCGATGACGACAAAATCGACATCCAAGCTCTTGTCGGCGCGCAGACCTTCAGCGCCATGACTCCCAGGGGGCTGATCCTGTTGCTGTCGAAGGCGAACAATGGCTGGTAGGTCGGCCTCAGCATGCTCCGGTTCAAGCCCATGTTTTCAAAGGTACCGAGAAATAGGACATCAACGCTGCTGCTCCCGTCAATCAAGACTCTTCCTACCATTGAAGAATCGATCTGCAATTTGACCACCAGCGGGTCATCGTGAGGCAGGCACACTGTAGCCAGGTCTTGCTGGGTAAAAGCAATGGGGACAGCCGAGGCGTGAGCCTGCTCCGTTGTCAGGTGGCTCACGGAGTGACCCAGACCTCTCAAACGTTTCACCCTCTTCTCGGTCCTTTTGTGGATTTTCTCTCTCTCTCCTTGACCCTGGCTGGGCTCTGGTCTGCCCACGATCATTGGCACGATCCTTAGGGTCTGCTTTTCCGACCCCGAGGCCGGGGTCTGCTTCCCCTTATCCTGCCCAGCGGTGTCTTTTTTGGCTTGCCCATCTGCGTTTATGTACTGTTTCATCTTTCCCGCCTGGATCGCCGTCATCACCTGTGCGTAAAGGCTTCGGCAATGGACGGTGTCGTGCCCATGATCATTATGGAACTGGCAGTACCTGTTTTTGTTTTTCATATGATCAGGCACGCTGGACTTCGGGGGGTCCCTGAAGATGCCCTTGTCTTTGTTCTGGGGGAAGCTTACGTCGATCGTTGTGTTGAGCTCGAACTTGGGCAGTGGGCCTCTGGACGTCCTCCTCTTTTTGTTGCTCTTTTGATCGGGCGTTGACTTCGGCGTCGGTTCAGGAGTCCCCCTTTTTGCCCCCTGCGCAGCTATGGTCTGCGCTGGTGTGGTCGTAATCGCGGCGGAGGCTTTGGGTACTTTTTGGTGGCTCTCCAGTACCCGAAACACCCCTTCCGACCTCGCCAGGACGTGGGCCATGTCGTGCGGCAGGTTTAGGAGCAGGTGGTCTGATAGCATTGAGCCTGGCCGAAGGCTTCTGACAAAGGAGTTCGCGGCTTGGACTGTGTCGGCGTTATGTATTTGGGACATTGTGTCCAGGAAACGCGACAAGTAGTCCCTCGGAGACTCGCTTGCCGACTGCTCCATTCGGTCTAGGTCTCGCATAGTTTTTTGCTGCCTCCTGGCATTAGCATACTATTTTAAGAACGCTTTGTAGAAGTCTTCGAACCCATTTATGGACTTCCCTAGGAGCTGTCTAAACCACGAAAGGGCTGGCCCGGCTAGGGTGGTGGAAAAGACTTTGCAAAGCACGGCTTTGTTTCTGGTCTCCAAAGCCATCTTTTGCTGGAATTGGTAGATGTGGTCGAGGGGGTCTGTCTTTCCCTCATACGGCTTGATCGTCGGGGTCACGAAATTCTGTGGCTTCGGCTCCAGCTGAATCCAGTCCGCCAGAGCCGATTGGTTGATTCCACGCACGGCTTGTTCCGCCAAGTCGGCGAGGGTCTGGCCGTGGTGGGCCCCGAGCCTTCTGCTCAGCTCCGCTATCATCTCCTGTTTCCAGTTGGGAGGGGCTTCTCCACGGCCCTCGGGGCATCGCCTGCCCATATCTGCCTCTGCTCGAGGGGGCCTCGTGCGGCTTTGCTGCTCCTCGCGTGCCGCTGTTCCCGGGGGCGTGGAGGTCTCTTCTCCGGCTGGGGCGTAGTGCCTCCTGGCCTCTTGTTGGACCTCCTCGTCGCCGTCGCCCCTCCGTTCGCTCCTGGCTTCGCTCGCCAGTAATCCTTCGAGGCGAGCGTTGTCCCTGCGAACCTCTGCGACCTCTTCTTTCAGGCCTAGGACAGCGTCGTGGGCCATTTCTGCCTTCCTGTTTGCCTCCATCAACGCGGCGAGCATCCGGTCCAACTTTTCCTCCACGCTTGGTGGTATCTCTTGAGGTCTTCCCTCTGTCTCTGGCTGTGTGCTTCTTGTCGTCATTCTGGAGGGTGCCATCGTTCGTCGTACAGCTTTTTTGTTCGGGAGAAGTGCTGTCGTGAAATCTTTTCTATCACGCTGCGCTTATTCCCACAGACGGCGCCAAACTATTGGAGCGGGTTTCGCCAATCTTCACTATCTCAGATTGTTCCCGATATCTAGATGAGTCGGAGGAGCTGGGGGGGTACCTGCAAAGACTCTCTGATGCTTAAGTCAGATATCGAGATAGCCGAAAGTGGATTAGTACTTACCTCTTTTTATCATGGTGCGAGCGATACTTATATCTCTGGGATCGGGATCTAATTCCGAGGTTCCCTTTCCTGCATCGCAGCTCGCCCCCGAAATCACGGGCTAAGGTCGCCGTAATTTTCCTTGATTGGTACGGCTTGTTCCCTGTCGCCGGCTCTGACATGAGTCCTAACGCGGAGTGGCGCCTGCAGGTCCGCCGTCCTCCCAGGAGGGATTCATTTAATACGCACACCTACCCAGGATCGCATTAAATGCCTTGTCCGGGTCTGGAGCTATGCGTTGCCCCCGAGGGTCTTCTAGTGGAAGACCCTTGAGGCTCCTGACCCCCAGCTGTCGGGACAAGAGTCTGGTTGGGCCAGGCCCATCCCAGATCTGGACGGGCCCTGCCTCGACCTGCTTCGACAGTGGGCCTAAACATCGTCACGTGAAACGCTCGTGGTATTCAAATGGTTTCCCTGCTCATGTGTCATCTGATTGCTCCCCGTTTCGTTCCTGGCCACTGGAACATCCACGTGGCGCACGTTCTGAAAGCGGGCCCCACAAGAACCCAAACTAATCGTGATATGTTCTACCCTTGAACCCAATAGTACGAAGGTTAAAGGCTCGTTTTGATGTCAAGTTGTGGGGATGGTCACTTATTTCGTTTGTTCCGTGGGTTGCTCCCAATGGAAAAGATACACCAACAACTATTAACAGAGTACTGAGAAAGCGTGCCTTTCCTCCCCTTTTCTCGAGCAAAAAAATTCGCATCATAAATAATCATATTACACATGAGGAAATTGCATCTTCCTCTTGTCCATGGACTGGAATTTGGAGCAAAGCAAGCTTTAACAAAATCTTTCTCATTTTTCACGACTTAAATCCAAAAAAACAAAAAAAGAAAAAGACAGAAAAAAAAATGAGTAACTTCTCTATCAGTAATCAAATTACCAACTTTAGAAGTATTTTTCATCCATTCAGAGACCAATTCATAATTGATTATTATGTATGAGTAGGTTTTTACTTTAAAGCACTCAAAATATTAAACCAACGAATACCTGAAAATTGCCGCAACACACAGGAGGACTTTGATTTTGGTGTTGTGCACTACACTAATATATATATATATATATATATTAGATTTTTTTTTAAAATACAAACCACAAATAAATAAATAATTTAAATTCTAAGAGACTACTCAAATTTATAGAAAATCAAAATCATTGTATACATATTTTTTTGAGCAGTTCATTGGTTTCCTGATCCTCCGTTGGTTCCTGTTCGTTCATCTTCGCTCATATCATTGAGGAGTTGAGTCGATCAGATATCAGAAGCGGTTGGTTTCTCCGTATCGAAGATATGCCATATTTTCTACCAACAGACGAGATCAGGGAAGGAGGACATGAGATTAGGTGGGAGAGAAAAACGAAACCTGAGATTTCAAACAAGATGTATTTGATTTAAAGAAAAAAGGAACTAATTTCTGAAAAACCTAAAGCCTGCTGGGAAGAATAAATGTTTTTACCGTGAAATACCCCCTTTCAAACAGGTCACGTGCAAAGCACGAGCTCATTTAACGAGCTAAGCAAACGGAATTGACCCAAAGACAACAGATGCAGTCTTTTGGGAAGGTTTGGGATTTAAATGCCAAGATTTAAACTTTGGGGACCTAAATGCCAAAGACGCTAAAGGTTAAGGATTTTTGTTATAAATTACCAAAAAAAAAAAAATACCTACTGAATTAGTACCCTATATATATATATACTAGTCGTAAGCACGTCCTTAGGCACGTAAACCCGTTATTAATTAGAATAATAATATAGTGAAAATTAATTAATTTGTAAATAAAAACAAAAGTTAATTAACTTTGTTTGTTAATATTTTCCTTTAAAAAAAATAGATTTTCATTTTATAATACAAAATTATGTAGTTGTTGATATATATGGGTTGTAAAATAAATATGAAAGAGAAAAAGAAAAATACGTGTCAAGATGTTGTAGTTATAAAAGAATAGCTATCATAAATGTGTCAAGATCAAAATAAAATATAAAAAAAATAAATAATAATAAAAAACAAACCAAAATAGATAAAAACACAGAATTAATTGGGCTGATTGGGCCAAAAAAAAGCAGAACGGGTTGATTTGAAAAAGAGAAAAAAAAAAAAAAAGCACACAAGCACATAACTCAGGCAGAGGAATGGCACAAACTCCAAAATACATTCACGCTCCTATTAATAGTATAGATATATTGTCTTTAAAGAAAGCATACTGGAACAGACTAAAGTTACAAGAACGTATCTATCAAAAAAAAAAAAAAAAAAAAAAAAGAAACGAAAGAAAGAGAGAACGATTTCTCGTAGCATTTCAGGACTGAATTGGGCATGTGAGAGTTACGAGTTGTAGTCATCAAGTCCCAGATCCCTTAGAGCATCAGTAGCAGCCGCCTTACAGATCTCGTGGTTTTGCTTTGCTTTTCTTATATGTTTCTCCACACCGTTATTTAACAGAAGAGTTCTGTCAAAGGAAGAATTTTGGTTTATAGAAGCTACAGAGCTACAGTAAAACACAACTAGCATAAAACTGATTATTCGAGTAACGGATCAAACACAACTAAAAAACTTAATTTAAAAGGAAAATTCAATAGTGTACTTCATGCTATAATGATGGAATACCATAAGAATTAAGAAGTGATGTTTTAAGCATGCTAGGGATCCAAAAAGAAAAGACTTACCTGTTTTCAGGGTTCCTGACAACAAGATTCCGAATCATGAGACATGCACTTCTCTGCATTTGTTGTGCTGCAGGAAACTTCTGCATGGATTGGATGGCAAGGTCTCCAGCCCCAGCTTCCATGGCGCGCGCTGCTTTTTCTGGTGATCTTAAGGAGAGTACAGAGATGATTGACATAATCTGTAAACATAATGTAAAGAAGTTTGATGAGATGTCTAATTATATTGTAGGTAATAGTATATCCAGGATTTAATGGGCAGGCTATTTGAAAGTTCCTTGGAAATTGAGGAATGATTGTGATGGATTGATAACTTTAGCTGGCAAGATGTTTTTAGAGAAGCCAATATGTTTTTAGAGAAGCCAATTGTTGTGCAGATCAATTAGCTTCTTGGAGTGTGAGAAATAAGACTAAGATGTGGTGGTTTTCAGCTCCTTCTTCCTGTGATCTTTTATTAAGGATGATTTGTGTTTACCATTCTATAGGTTTTCTTGACTTGTTTTAAGCTGATTGTATTTCTCTCTTTTCTCTTCTAATACTATTGCCCCTTTGATGAGGTTTATTCATTCAATTAAAGTCAAAACAAGCATCTAAAATTATCCATGATTCTCAGCGTGAAAGGGGGAAACTTCTGACAAGAAAAGAAAACAAAAAGATATAACAACAATTAACTCTGTTATATAGAAATATGAAAACTTGTTAGTTTTCTTACCTCCTGTAGGACAGAAGGGTCATCGGAAAATCTGGCTGCGAGTTTGATTAACCTGTCCAAACCTCCCTTCTCAACTATAGCACTCTTATTTGTGTCACTTCCTGCCAACTGATCAGTTGTAACACACATAAGGGCCAAAATGATTCAGAAAACAGTAACACTGGAAATAGTTGAGCAACAAAAATACTGAAATTAGAAGCAAATAAAAGCACCTGCAAGTGGGTAACAAATTTCCATAACATGCAATGCTTGGAGTAGAAAACTATCTGCCTATGTGTTTGTATGATTTAGGATGTCTTATACACGTCCAAAAGCATAGTTCATAAGATGCAAGAAAATTGCTTCAACTTTTTGTCTTCCTATTGAAATCAAAACAAACTCTAGCTGTCTACTCAATTTCCCTTAATTTAAAGAAAACATTTGGTACAGCTAATGGACCTGGGACAAACAAAGCTCCAAGATTCTGTGATACTTACCATTCTTTATTCCCACATTCAAGCATATTTTCCATTTATCAAGTTAAGAAGCAGATAAGAACATTTTAGGCACTATGCTGTGGCAAAAAAATTTCAATCAATAATGGTCAAAGACAAAAATGGAAACCAGAAAACTTGAATAAGATTCTTGATGTTGTTAAAAGGTCAAATAAATGACTGTTACAACTTAATCAAGAACAATCCTCTTAGACAGTTAGACTTCACACCTTAGAGAGCAAAGAACAACAAACTCTAGCAACAGTTTTGTTGCCTTGTTCACTACTATCATCAATGCATCGAAGCACTGCATCAATTCCACCATTTTCAGCAATGGATTTGCAGATTTCGTCCTGTGGAAAAGCAATGCCCGTGTCAAAAAATAAAAAGTAAGAAAAAGTGTCAAAAAATAAAAAGTAAGAAAAAGCATATAACCAATACATATTTTGTACCAAAATGTTATTATTATAACTAGTTATAATAGTAAGTCTAGCAGTGAGAGCCTCCTCAATGCATCGATAAACCTTAGAAGTACCATTACCATCGATATCCCATAGGACGGAAATACACTTACATTAACAGTGACAGCCTTTAAAGCAATGCTTGCTGAAACTAGACTAGGTGAGTGAAGCTCGGCCTGCAGTGAACCCACCAGAGCTTCTGCAATTCCTATCTTGGCAAATTTCCTTGCATAACCATAAACCTGGATCGTACACAAGTTAGACTTGCTTTCTTGAAAAATCTTATGCACTTAGAGCTACTCAGTGATTTGCAAGGAAAAGTAAGCCCCTTTAAATTAATCATCAAACAGTAAAGCTAACCACATAGAACTCATCCAGCTCAAATTGAAAATATGTGAATTTTGATCATCAACAATTTTTTGTTGAATGATTCTATATCATGGGAACAATGTCAAATGCACACTTCTAAGAATTGCTGACTTACTTGTGAAGCCACAACACGATTATCATCAGGTGTTAGGAGAACACGAATAGCATCATACAAACTCTGAATGCTGCTTTTACTCTGTCCATTCAGTGCTTGCAGAATAAGTTCATCAATTTTCAACTCCATGAATGACTCTTTTAGAACCTCATTACCAGTTGCAGCTGCAGCAACTACAGCAAAACCACTATTCAAGATGTCTAAATTTTGGCCACCATGATTCAAAATACCAACCACAATTGATGGTCCACCACTGGTCCGAAATGTTTCCGTACCTTGAAGATCTGCATTGATAAAAATACAGGTGTTAAAAACCATCAACAGGAAGACAAGCTTAATATTGTCCAAAAGTCCAAAAACTACTGTCTAATACAATAATCGAACCAAAAGAACAACAATATAACAGACAAGTACCTCCATGTTCAATATAACCACTAAAGATTATTATTATTATTATAATTTTTTTTTTTCTAAGATCTCACATTTTAAACTGTCATGCTCAAAATGGTTGAAACATTCTTCCCCAATTTTTGAAATCCAACAGATATGTTCAAAACATGTTCAGTCACTGATATTAAAGAGAGGGTATGTTACATTTTCCGATATTGATAACATGAATGACACCTGATATGCACACCCAAGTAACCTTCCAAACTATAACCATAGTTGTTACTATTATATTTCTATCCAATTTGTACTTAACATCCAAAACCATCATTATAGTATCACCTTACAGGGAAGTAAACTGCACAATCTATTGATCCATAGCCATACCATAAAGCAAAGCAGTCATTGCTTTCAAAGCCGAAACAAGAGCCCCTCCATGCTCAATTTGAATCTTAGAACACAGAGAACAGACCAGTTCCAAAGCTCCATTCCTCGCAGCTATTGCCGCATTTCCAGATCCTTCTACACCACATAGCTCAGTAAGCTTTTCAAACAATTCCTCCACCGAATCCAAATTCGTATCGAAATTGGAACAAGCTTCCAATTGCTTCAATCTATGCAAACACTGTATCACAGGATTCTCTTTCACACCACCCTCTCCTGGAACACAAGTCACAATCCCTGCCACACATAAACAAAGAGATAAAACACAATCAAAATGTCATCATCACCCTAGATCTGAACTGATAAGTCTATCGAAACAAGCTCTGTTTGGTAGCAGAGAAAATCTGGGAAAAACAGATAAAGTTGAATGTTTTTTTTTTTTTTTTTTTTTTTTTTAAAAAAAAAGGCTCTGTTTGGTAGCAGAGAAAATCTGGGAAAAGCAGGGAAAGTTGAGTTTTTTTTTTTCCCCCACCCACCCACTGCCAGAAGTGTTCGCTTAATTTCATTGAACGATCCAAAAAAAGTTTCGATCTTGGAGAAAGTGAAAAATTCCACGGCAATGACGACAACATTTTCTGCCGAGATTTTTTCTTTTTTCCCACATTTTCCCGGGAAACGAGGCGGGAAAATGAGGAAAAGGCGAGAAGGGTTTGGACTGGGAGAGAGAGAGAGTGACCTGAGAGATCGACCCCCTGGAGGGTGAGGGTTTCGATGGCGTCGTTGAGGGCCTCGGCTGGGTCCATGCCAATGTCTTCGACGTTCTCCTTCACGAGCTCATCAAATGCCTCCTGAGAGATCGTACGGACCGCATTCTTTGGTGGACCCATCTGCGGCTGTGCTCCGTCCGATCGGTCGTTTGATTGATTGATTGATTCGGAGAGTGATAAGACTGACCAAGGTAGCAGAAGGAGTGGAAGAGCCGGAGTCGGACACTGAGAGAGAGCTTCTTGCAGACGAGAGAGAGGGGACGAAAGAGAGAGAGTTCAATTTCAAAAGAAAAATGCTAAGTAAGACGGTCGTATAATTCCCCCCGAGTGATGTGGCTTCAAAAAAGTCTTTTTAGTGGACCCATCCATTCGATACCTGCCTCCCCACCCAAGTAAGCACTAGAAACGTGGCTCAGCTCAGCTCTGTATACCCACATGGCCCGTGAAAGCCCGTGATACACTTGGGCTCGTGCCAAATAGCGGTCCATTTCAAAACAAGAGAGAGGAGACGTAGATATTGGATCGGACGGCCCAATCAAAAGGTAACACCTGTGTGACAGGCAACCCAATTTGGTTGGCCCATATATCATAGAGAAATCTACACTTAATACCTGTTTTTATAACTTATTTTCATAAATACCCATTTCAAGTGCAAAATATGAGTGGTATATATTTACAATATAAATTTTTACCTATACGGTACACATTTCATGTCTAAAATATGAAAGTTATACATTTACAATGTAAATATTTACCATGGTTTATATTTTTCATTATAAATTTGACCTATGGTATACATTTTGAAATATGTACCAATTTTTAGTATAATTTTTATTCATGAAATATGTACCACAGTAAACATTTGATGTATGAAATATATATCACGGTATATATTTCATATGTAAAATATCTGTGATCTACATTTCTAATAAAATGAGTATTTATGAAATAAAATAAAAAACAGATATTTATAAAAATATGATTTTAAAAATAGGTATTTATGAACTTTTCTCTATTTATCCAACGAAAATGATGGCCCAAAGATTGGACCGACTAAATGCTTGAAGCAATTTTTGCTCATTTTCTCTTTTTATCCAACGAAAATGATGGCCCAAAGATTGGACCGACTAAATGCTTGAAGCAATTTTTGCTCATTCTCAAGACTTCACAACTTTTCCCTGTTAATTAAGTAGGGTTTCTATCACTTTTACCTATAAAAAACTAAAAGAATTACAAAAATACGGATCAGGCTTTTTTTCAAATTTTCGTACAGTTTTTATTAGAAAAATATCATATTGTAAAAAATATTTAGAAAAATACCATTTTTCAAAATAGTTACTGGTTATTAGTTTCTAGAAACTTGTTACTGGTTACTAGTTACTAGTTATATACCAGTTATAAATACTTTTGGTTACTAGTTACCAGTTTCTGAAAACTGGTTACCAGAAACTAATTAATATTTTAAAAAATGATATTTTTCTAAATAGGTTTTAAAAAATGGTATTTATCTAATAAAAACTGTACCGCACCTTACAAAAACTTAAACCACCGTATTTTTCAAATTTTTTTCTAAATTACCGTATAATATCTAATTTCCTCAATTAAGTATGACATGAATCGGGATCTGTTGTTACATTTTATTGTCTTATTTATTATATCATCTATTTAAAAGTAAATAATTCAGTACAAAATATAATATTAATTAAAATAATAAATCTTTTAAAGAAGTAATGAAGTGTTTAATTTTAAATGAATGAGACAGCAAATGAGATAGCAGAGCGAGGCTACACATCTCAGTCTGACAACAATATCAATAGTGAATTCGTCTTGTTTTTATTTTGATATGATCCGAGTGCGAGACTGCGAGTGCAGTTTAACATTCAGTAAGTCATGCAAGAAAAGTTCTCATTCTCTTCTGCCAAATCAGAATTGTTTATTAAATGAAAGAGGGAGTGTTGGCTCCCACCCTCTTTTTCATTCTTTTCATATTATTGTTTGATATATGAATTTTATTACAATATCTCATTTTCTAATGACACGCCAGAGTGAAAAAAAAAAAAAAAAAAGTGTGCTGTTCGCCTCCGATGCAAAATACAACTGTCCTAACTCCTAAGCATTATTTGTATTATACTCATTTACACGAATAAAATATTATGACCGTTAATAAGATATGACGATCTAATTTTGTATCAATGCGGATATTAATTGATATGACAATCTAACTTTGTATCAATGCGGATATTAATATATTATGACCGTTAATAAGATATGACGATCTAACTTTGTATCAATACGGATATTAATTGATATGACAATCTAACTTTGTATCAATGCGGATATTAATATATTATGACTGTTAATAAGATATGACAATCTAACTTTGTATCAATGCGGATATTAATTGATATGACGATCAAACTTTGTATCAATGCGGATATTAATTGATATTCTTGACACTTGGGTTAAACTAGAGACTAACTTGGGTTAAACGGAAAGATAGTATACGTGCGTCAGAACCACGTAAAGCATTCGTATTGCAAAGTTATTTTCCACAGCATGCACTAAACCAAGAAGTGGCATTCATAGGCGTGTACAAGTGTCAGAGTACACGCCAAATATATACAACTTAGTTATTAATTTATGTATTGTTCCCAGCTTCCTTTTTTGACAATTTATGTTTTAAACTTTCCATCTTCTACTAAGTTGTGACAACGAAATCCAATATTAATTGATACAACAAAAACCCCTTTTCACTAAAAGAGTAATGTCTTATTTTTCCGGTACTACTGCACCCAAAATAAACTACAATATACTTTCTTTTTTATTTTCGGTATAGGTCAAGATATGCTTATAGTAATATTCGTCAAAAAAAAAATGCTTACAGTAATACTAATAGTCCTCTCAAATTCAATTTTGCATAAATCTCATAATATTATCTCTACCCAACTCGTGGACCTTGGTGAGGTAAGGGGACAAGAATCAACCGTTAAGATGTTATATTTGATGTCAGAAAAAGATTTTACTAATTCAATCTGTTGACAATATCCATTTTTGGGAGAGTATTCTTTCATAAATTAGTATTAATTTGCATATTAAACTGACAAAATAAAGAAAGAATTTTTGGTTCAATTATAACTACGAAGTACCTGAATTTCTTATGTCGGGGCGAAATTCAGTCAATCCAAGGACAAAAAGAAAAAGGAAAGGAAAAAAAAAAAGAAAAAGAACAAATATTGTTTACTCATCTTGGAAAGGCATATCATATAAGGTGGTTAATTAGGAAAAACGAGACAAGGTGGATGATTGACTTTGGGAGGTTATACAATCAATATTACATTCAACGCGGTGGTATAACTATAACATATAGCTTTACAACAAGTTTTGGTTTCGGTCTATTACCAACCCAATAGAGAAAAAGGGGTCAATTTTTGGCCATTTTGCACTAACCATCCTCTAGTCCGTACTCAATTCCTTTCTTCCCTACCCTATATATACGAGCCCATTTACTTAGCTTTCAACACCTGTACAAGTAGTAAATAATATACGATCTCTCTTTCTAGCTTTCCTATTAATTTCTGAAAAATGGCGAAGGGTCTAATATTGGGAGTGATATTATTAGCTTCGATGTTGGCTGGGTCTATGGGCAACAAGGATTGGGGTTTTGGGTTTAACTACACAGATTGGCTTCAAAAACATCGTAGCTGGTATCGTCACCACCACCCTAACAAAACTCAAGAGGCTCCCAACAAGATTATCGTGGGTGGCTCTCAACACTGGCGCTTCAACTTTAGCTACGCCGATTGGGCTTTCAACCACGGTCCATTTTACCTAAATGACGTTCTAGGTACGTAACTTGCATACGTACTAAACTCATCACATGAAAATTACCATATTCTTACCCGTGTGTGCATATATATATATCTATATATATATATATTTGAATTTATTAAACTATCTTATGAGTTTGGAGCTTAGATTTCATATCGTGATTCACCACTATCCACTGATGATATTCAATTTCACTTAGAAGTTTCCATTAATCACATTTTTATACGTTAATTCTGAGACCCTCAAATTAATTATGAACCAACTCTATATGTATCATGTTGGCACGCAGTTTTCAAGTACGACCCACCAATGGGCAACGACTCACATCCCCACAGCGTGTACCAGCTACCGGATTTGTGGAGCTTCGTGAAATGTGATCTCAGCAACGCGAAGCAGCTGTCAAACGCGACTCAAGGCGCGGGAGAGGGGTTCGAGGTGGTGCTGGACAAGTGGCAGCCATACTACTTCGCCTGCGGGGAGAGCAATGGCTTCCATTGCGACGTCGGACGTATGAAGTTCTTCGTCATGCCAATGCTTCGTGCATGGCGTACGTAACTCATCTTGCATGCATGAACTCGGGACAAATTAGTATGCGTACTAATTAAGCTTAATATATAATTTTCTGAGCCCTCTTCCAAATTAGTTGAAAAGCAAATAATTACGGTCAGAAGACTTTAGATGTTTTTTTTTTTTTTTTTCAAGTATTTCTACAGGTCAATAATTTTTTTAAAGTGGTTCAAATGGTCAATAAGGTTGTCTCAGCAGTGACTTTTATGAAAACCTCGATATATATGTTATTATTATTATTATTTTTTTTAACTTGAAGTAATTGTGTGATTGTTTGAAATCGGAAGGAAATAAATCCTGTTCATTATTAGTAGTTCTGTACTGCAATTGAGGCTCCCTCTTCTTTTGAATTAACTGTGGTACGTTCTTCAAGAATATTCCTATTCGAACTGACAAATGAATAAAATTTATTATATATCTAACATATTTTATTGAGTTCCAAGGAATTAAAAAGAAAGAACAGATTTCATTAATTTGCTAATATATTCTTCCAAGAAAAAAAGGAACAAAAGGCTCAAAATTATTACGAGGTAAATACAGTAATGGTCCCTAGATTATATACTTATTGTATCATTTTGTCCTCTAAATTTTTAACTCATATATAGTACTGGCCCCTTGAATTATACAATTGTTACAGTAATATGACCCCTTTGTCATAAACTGTTAGTTTTTTTAGAAGAAAATAGCCATGGACAAAGCATATAGTTATGTATTATTTACTTTTAGGAGTCAAAATATTATTTTTAGCCATAATTACTAAACTGTATTGCACAAGACAAATTTCTGTTGAAAATTTAACAGTTTGTGAAAAAAAAATCATTAATTGCTGCGATAATTACATAAGTCTTCGTAGTCTACTATGTAAGTTAAAAATTAAAATTCTTCTTCTTGACCATAGTTACCAAATTGTGTGCTCTGTAATGACTTATTTCTGTTAAATATTTAACAGTTTGTGATAAAAGGATCATTATTGAAACAATTACATAATTTAGGGACCACTACTATGTAAGTTGAAAATTCAGGGGGTAAAGTGATACTACAAATATAATTCAGGACTATTAATATTCAATTATTAATGATTATTCTATAACTCGTACATACACACTACGCATATATGTACGACTTATGTTATATAAAGAGGTTGATCCATCTTTTTACAAAATCCCAATAATTATGTCACGACACAAATCTCGGGCTAGTGGCAGAAAGGGAATTTTATAATTTGAAATTCAAAAGTTATTTTTGAAAAATTTTTTAAAATAAAATTCCCACAGATTTGTGATCACCATTAGACATAGATTGTTAATGAAATTTATTAAAACAAACCAAGCATCATCATCAACAGTCTGACAATCCAGCACACTAATTATATAGACCGAGTCCGAGAAACGGGCCCTTAAGTATTTGTTACAAGCCAAGATAAATAACAAAGTTATTTTACGTAGTTACCAATTGTCCTCGGGGTAATTAACTCCCCACTATTCTACTCCCGAGTCTCCAAAATCACACCGAGTACTACCTAAGAGGGGAAAAATAAGGAGGTGAGTATTTATATGCTCAGTAGGAATTTAATTACCTTTTGGATGGATACAATTTCTCAAACTTGCATGGTTAGTTCCTTTAAACCTATTTATAAATCAAGTTTATAAATCATTAGTATCCAGAATAATCACATATTCAAAACCAAATCCAAAAATACATCACTGTACATATCATACATCAATAAGAATATAAGTGAGCTTTCATCCTCCTATCACGGCCCTGTAATACCTCTGTAGCAGAGGTACCCAGTATCCTGACACTGCCCGTAGGCGTGTCAGATAAAAACCTATGCAGGGGCTTAGGTCTCTCACCTAGCATTGCAGCAACTTGTCAGTGATCTAAAAATACCGCGATTCTATAATGAAACTCAAGTGTGTGATCCTATGGTATGTACAACATGTAACTGTATACAATAACCATGCATCCAATATTCAAATCATGCTTCAAAATCTAACTTGGCATTTTTCTGAGATTTAGTGTACATGGTCAGTACACCGCTGTTTTACTCTATAATCACAATATAAAAATATGTATAAAAATCCACCCAGTCCAATCCCAGCATAAAACAATTTTCTATTTCATAAACCATCGTAATATCATGATTTTTCATAAATAAATTTTAATACAATTAAAATCCAAAACAAATATAAAATTAGGTAATTAACCCCTTCCTTGATATGGTAGTAATACCAAGCCAATGATGCTCGAATAATTCACCGTTGGTCACCCAGGTGCTTGAACGACAGTTTCCGGTTCCCGGTAAGTCCACTTGAAAAAGTGACTTTTCAACCGGAGCTTCAAATGCAGAAACAGAGGACACCACTGAATTCAGAACATCCAAAAATACTAGGTCAGACATATATCGTCAAAAAGGGGTCCCGGAGCAAGACCGGCCTGTGGCACGCAAAACGATGCAATTTTGAGCCACGAAATTCTAATTTTTGTTCCACAACGAAACATAGTGGTATTTTATATCAAAATTCATGTCTCGACCTCACTGAGTCCAAATTCAGAGTCAGAACTCAGTTTCGAGGTCCCGAGCATAAGTTACGCTCAAAAATCCGAGAATTACAATAATAGCACTTTTTGAAATTATTTAGAAAAATATCTTCTTTTTCTAATTACTACTTACTGCACTTCTGGTTACTATTTTTACTTCTATCAATCGTAATTATTCATGATTTTTAACCCTATTTCACCTCATATATTTACCTCGGGTAAATAAATTATTTAACCAAAATAATTACGTATATATCACTTTTTACAAAGTTAGTAAAAACGGTAAAAGTGGTGAAAATCTTACCAGAGATAAATTTCATCGAGCAACCACTTAGAGGTGGTCGGCGATGACGAGAAAAGACCACACTCGCCAGCGGTGACGGAAGATGGCGTCGGACGGCGCGCCCTTGGCTGGAAAACTAAGGCTCAGGCCGAAATTTCCTAGAGTTGCTGCGGCGTTGTCCGACGACGAAACAAGGTGAGACTGGCAGCATTCGATTCATTAGTGGCCAGGCTTTCACGGGGGCCAGGGCATGGGTGGAGCTGGGCAGCGGTGCGGTGACTGGTGGCGGCGGCAGAAACTGCTCCATTTCTCTCTTTTTCAGGGCCTTCTTGCTGAGAATTTGAATTCCAGGGGCTCTTTTAAGTAAAAACTTGGCACTGTTGCAAATAATACAATATTTTAGATATTTTGAATATTTAAATCTGATAATTCAAAATTACAATTGTGCCATTGGTCTTAAAATGTCTAAATTGCCCTTAATTAATCTCAGATTTTACATCCTCCCCCCTTAAAGGAATTTCATCCCGAAATTCGAATACAAAGGTCAAAGTATAAACTTCAAGCTGAAAGTTAAATAAATGAGGATACTTTTTATACATTTCTGTTTCAGTCTCCCAAGTGGCTTCGTCTTCCTTATGATGCTGCCAGAGAACCTTGACAAGTGGTATCTCGCTATTTCGAAGCAGTTTGAGCTCTCTTCCTAGTATTCGAACTAGTTATTCCTCATATGTTACATTCTCTTGTAATGGCACTTCCACATACTGAATGGCATGTGATGGGTTAGGCACATATTTTCTGAGCATCAAGACATGAAAAACATTGTGCACTCGGCCCAATTGTGGAGGCAAATCGAAGCGACACGCTACTGGCCCAATTCTAGCAGTAATCTAGAATGGTCCAATATACCTTAGAGCCAATTTGCTTTTAAGTCCAAATCTAGTGATCCCACGCTTTGGCGTAACTTTCGAGAATATTTGATCACTAACTTCAAACTCTACTTCGCATCTCTTTGGGTCTGCGTAGCTTTTCTGATGACTCTGCATAACTTTGAGTCTGTCCTGAATCTTAGCAATCTTCTTAGTAGTCTCTTGTATCAATTATGGCCCAAGAGTAACACACTCCTTTGCATCAGCCTAACACAAAGGTGATCTATATGGTCTCCTATATAATATCTCATATGGAGCTATGCCCAGACTAGCTTGGTCGCTATTATTGTAAGCAAACTCCACCAATGACAGCTGATCATCCCAGCTTCCACCAAAATCTAGTATACAAGAGCAAACCATGTCCTCTAGAATCTGAATAGTCCTCTCAGATTGGCCATCTGTCTGGGAATGATGAGCTGTACTAAGATTCAGTTCTGTTCCCAAAGCTCTTTGCAAAGCTCTCCAGAACTTTGATGTAAATCTTAGGTCTCTATTAGAAACTATGCATGATGTCACCCTATGCAATCGAACAATATTATCAATATAGAGACGACTAAGCTTATTGAGTGAAAAATCAAACCTAAAAGGTATGAAATGAGTAGTCTTCATCATACGATCAACAATCACCCAAACTGCGTCGTTCTTTTTCCGAGTCATTGGCAAACCCATCACAAAGTCCAATATGATCTTATCCCATTTCCACTCTGGTATGGGTAAAGGCGGTAGCAGTCTAGCTGGTCTCTGGTGTTTTACCTTGACTTGCTGACTAGTCATGCACTTAGCCACAAAAGTAGCTACATTATGCTTCATACCTTTCCACTAGTACTGTCTTTTTAGATCATGGTATATCTTTGTGCTACCAGGATGTATCGCAAACTTGGACTTATGAGCCTCAGTGAGAATAGTTTATCTAAGGTGAGGATCATTAGCTACCACTAGCTTTCCTCTGAAAAGCATAAATCCTTCTTTGTTTATACTCCAACCTTCCAACTGTTCACCATTTTCAAGTTGATTCTAGATCATTCTCAACTCTTAATCTTGACATTAACTTTGCTACACTGTCTAGAGAAGTGCTGGTGTGGCAATAATATTACTTAGACAAGCAGCTTTATCAGTCTTAAAGTACTGCAAATTAAAATCACCAATTGCCACTGAGTTTCTCTAATCTTGAAAAATAATTACAGCTAACATACCATGAGGTTTTACTCAAAGCATCAGCTACAATATTAGCTTTGCCAGGATGGTATTGCAGTTTGAAGTCATAATCTTCCATATACTCAACTTATCTACGCTGCCTCAAGTTCAAATCACGATGAGTAAAAAGATACTTCAAGCTCTTGTGATTGGAGAATACGTCAATCATCACACTATACAAGTAACATCTCCAAATCTTGAGAGCAAAAATTACCGCTGTAAGTTCCAAATCATGGGTACGATAATTCTTCTCATGTGGCTTTAATTGACGAGAAGCATAAGCTACTACTTTGCTATTCTGCATCAAGACACATCCCAATCCAGAACTGGAAGTATCGGTGTATACAATATATGGTTCATTATTGTTAGGAACAGTAAGAACATGTGCAGTTATCAATCTCTTCTTCAATTCCATGAAAGCTTCTTCACAATCGTCATACCAAATGAACTTGACATCTTTTCTTGTTAACTTCATCAAAGGTAACGCAATTCTCGAGAAATTCTCCACAAAAGATGATAATAGCCTGCTAAACCGAGGAAACTTCTTATCTCAGTTACATTTTTTGGTCTTTCCCACTTTAGAACATATTCTATCTTAGCAGGATCGACTGAAATACCTTCTTGAGAAATCACGTGCCCGAGAATTTCATTTCTGTCATCCAAAAGTCACACTTGGATCTCTTGGTATACAACCGATGATCTCTTAAAATTTGAAGTACAATCCTCAAGTGTTCAGCATGCTCTTCTCGAGTCTTCGAGTAAATCAAGATGTCAACAATGAAGACAACCACAAACCAATCCAAATAAGATCTGAAAATCCTATTCATGAGATCCATGAATACTGCAGAAGTATTAGTCAAATCAAACGGCATAACCAGGAACTCAAAGCGGCTATAACGAGTCCTGAACACGGTTTTTGGTATGTCTTCCTCTCGAATCTTCAACTGGTGATAACTCGATCTCAAATCAATCTTGGAGAAAAACTTTGATCCATCGAGTTGATCAAACAACTCATCTATCCTTGGTAGAGGATACTTGTTCTTCACAGTAAGCTGATTCAGCCTTCTATAATCCACATAAAGTCTAAGCGAACTATCAGCTTTCTTGGCAAACAACACAGGAGCACTCTATGGAGAAGTAGTACTCCTGATAAATCTCTTTGACAAAAGATCATCCAGTTGACTTTTCAACTCAATTATCTCTGCTGGAGCCATGCGATAGGCTGGAATAGTAACTGGCTGGGCATCAAATCAATACAGAACTCGATCTCCTTATCAGGTGGTAACCCCAATAAATCCTCCGAAAAAACATCTGGAAACTCGCTAACCACTGATATCCAGGAGTGTTGATTGGCAGTGTGATATCTCAAATTTCCAAATGACATCCAACTCCTCACGTAATTAAAGTGCCAATAATAAACGTGTTTTGTGATTTGAATTATCTTACATTAGAAAATACTTATAGGATTACTACTAACTTTAAAAAAAAATGATATTGGTAATATCATGCTCAATGAAAATATATGATTTCCTCAGCAAGTTTAGTTAAGTGTGTTATATATGGTATGTTAGATTATATGAGGCTTAGAATAGTACTAGGATTTTTTTTTTATTTTAGGAATTTTGTGGGGTTTAGAAAGATGTTACATGTAAATTATTAATTATAGATTTAGAATTTTCTTTGATACGAAATCATAGTTATTGTGAGTACGCACAAAATATAAGTTTGACGAGAGCTTATATCTTTATAATAAATTTAGAGACTATAATTTGAAGAAAGAGGTAATTATTGGTTTAAGTAGTTATGAGTATATTTTTTGTCGTGGTTAGCAAGAAGCACATTATTAAAATAGTATATTATCACTATTTGTTATTTTCTTTTTGGTCTTAAGTCGGTGGTAGATTTTGGCTAATAGTAAGCTATATATATACACCCTTTAAGAATCAATGAGATTATTCTCGTTCTTTTCATTTTATGTCGGCACCATACAAAATTCCTTCTCTCCACCGAATTAAGTTCTTCAAACTACACCATCCTTCACACAACTTAACTAAGTTATATAGTCTAGCTTAAAACCCAAGAGTAGAAGGTTATTTGTGGATGTCAAGGTAAGTATTTTAATGAATTCTGTAGTCTATATATATCATATATCTTTACTTTGTGGTTGTCTTAGTAACTTATATACTACAGGTCTAAATTGAATTTACTAAACGAGTGGGATTTGTGGCTTGAGTTATTAGTATTAAAAAGATTTATTCTTTCAAGGCATAAACTAAGTTTTGATTACTTGGACTTTGAAATTATATATATATATAAAGTTTACTTAAACTAACTATTTTGCTTTATTTGGCTCCGTTGGTATTGTTATTATTATTTTCAAACTTCTTGTACCATTGTCTTGGAGCCTGTTTCAGGCCATACAGACTCTTCTGAAGTTTGCACACCATTCTCTCATTTTCCTATACTTCAAAACCTTATAGATGCTTCATGTAGATTTCTTCCTCCAAATCACTGTGGAGAAATGTCGTCTTGACATCTAACTGCTCTAGATGCAGATCTTCTTGAGCCACTAACCTAAAAACTATTCTCATTGTGGTCAATTTCACCACTGGAGATAAAATCTCAGTGTAGTCGATGCCTTCCTTCTGCCGAAATATTTTGACAACAAGTTTTGCCTTGTATCACGTGCTACTGTCATATTCTTCCTTTATTCTATATAGGTAGAGCAGTGGATTAGTACCACTAAGCGTATGCTGGTTTATGCCAAGATTCCTGAAGCAGATAAGGTTCCTTGCGCTAGTTTCATGCTGAGTATTGGTAGGATACCATAAGCACTATTCATGATGTTACTACTATGACTTGGGAGAGGTTTAGAGATTTGTTCTATGGAAAATACTTTACCGATGCCATGAGAACCAACATGAGAGTTGAGTTTGCCAATCTAAAGTAAGAAGAAATATCTGTTGCAGATTACATCCGTAAGTTTGATGAGTTATTACGATATGCACCCCACATAGTTGCCACTAATGAGTTAAAGGTAGATCATTTTATGCAAGGCCTAAAGAAGACTATTGTGAGAGATTTGAAATCCGGTAGAATTTGAGGTGTACTATTTGCTCAGATTGTAGATAGGGCACTAGATACTCAGCAGGCAGAGAAAAATATTCTGAATGAAGAGAAGATCATAAGAGAAAGATAGGCCAGAGAGATGCAAGGAGATTTTAGACCTAGTTTTCAAGTAGAAAAAGGACAGACTCAGTTTCAACATCCTCAGGATATGAAAAAGAAGGGAGTTCTAGCTCAACAGCCTCAACCTGATCAAGCTAAATGTCCTAGGATTGACCAAAGGACCCCTACTACTGGTTTACATCAGTATAAACTCTATGGTAAGAATCATATTGGAGAGTATCATAGAGCTGCAAGGTTATGATTTAGATGAGGTAAAAGTGGTCATTTCATTAAGAATTACCCTGAAGCGGCAAATGATCAGAATAAATTTGGTGGCAGACTTTATGTCATGACTGAGACAGATACTGGATATGAGACTGAGGCAGACCCATCTGTTATCACAGGTAAGATATTAATTTCTGGCATTATAGCTCATGCATTAATAGATTCTGGATCCACTCATTCACACGCATCAGTAACATTTGTGAGGAGACTGGATCATCCTATAGATCAAAATGAGTACCCCATTTGGTACTATACTTTCCTATGGAGAAGTTATGTATTCAGACAAAATTTTGAGAGCTTATCCTATTATTGTGAATGATAGAGAGTTATGTGCAGATTTAACTGTGCTTAAAATGGATGATTATGAAATCATTTTGGATATAGACTGGCTGTCAAAGTATTTTGCTAAGATTGACTGTAAGAAGAAAATGGTGACATTTCATCCTCCTAATGCTGACCAGTTCATACTTATGGGTACTCAATATAAAACTAAGTTTCCCTTGATTTCAGCTATGAAAGCTTAGAAATTATTAAAAAAAGGTGGTACAAGATATTTGGCCAGTGTTTTTAATATATCTATTGAACAGAGATTGAGCCCAGAAAATGTACTAATTGTGCGGGAATTTTTAGAAGTGTTTCAAGAGGATTTACCAGGTTTGCCACCTGTAAGAGAAATTGATTTTGCTATTGATTTGGTGCCAAGTACTGCACCTATTTCTAAGACACACTATAGGATAGCCCCAGCAGAATTAAGAAAACTAAAGATTCAGTTACAGGAATTGCTGGAAAAAAAATTTGTACGTCCCAACTTTTCACCATAGGGTGCGCCAGTTTTGTTTGTGAAAAAAAAAAGACGGCACTATACGATTGTGTATTGACTATAGAAAGATTAACAAAGTGACTATTAAAAATAAGTATCCCTTACCTCGTATCGATGATTTGTTTGATTAACTGCAAGATACTTTTATATTTTCAAAGATGGATTTGAGGTCTGGTTACCATCAGTTAAGAGTCATAGAGGAAGATATCCCGAAGATTGCCTTTAGAACTTGGTATGGCTATTATGAGTTTCTAGTGATGCCGTTTAGTCTGACCAATACTCCAGCAGCATTTATGAATTTAATGAATATGATATAGGAATTCCTAGATAAATTTGTTATTGTATTGGTTGATGACATTTTAGTATACTCACGATCTAGAGAGGAGCACAAAGAGCATTTGAGAATCACCCTTCAGATACTAAAAGAGAAGGAGTTATATGCTAAATTCAAGAAATGTGAGTTTTGATTAGAAAAAGTGTCGTTCATTGGTCACGTTGTTTCTCAAGATGGGATTTCTGTTGACCCAAATAAAGTTAAGGCAGTTAATAATTGGTTTAGACCTACCAATGTTACAGAAGTCAGAAGTTTTTTAGATGGAATCAGCCCAATAAACGAAAGTCAGTGGCTTTGCCACTGAGCTACAACCTTTTACCGCCAAAAATACAATTTCTCATTTTCTGACATTTTTCTGTTTTTAGATTATTTGTAGTAAATAAATTCAGAATTCAAATCTGTTAGTTATGGATTGATCCTAGATACTAGGCCTTTTATTTCACTTTTTTTAAAAAAATAAGATATTGTTATCTTTTATTTGAATATTTTATTTAGGCTTTACTTAAGACTTGTAAGCCAAAATGGCAGATCAGTTTTGTTGGAAATAAAATTATCCTGAGTATTTTCACTTAATTCTCTCTCTTTCTCGGTATTCATAAGCGAATCAACGAGTCTGAGTATTAACCGAGTGTTTTCCATCTTTTCTAGAAGCTTCCGCTACGTCAAAAACCTACCGACAATGGACATATGAAACAACCTTTAACATATCCTCTACTTGGTTTAAAATATATTCCTATCGGTAGAAAGACCTGGACAACCCTAGGTGTTCAAAAAAAATTGTTGGACCATGAAAACTAGCCAAACTAGTCTGAACTATACTAAACTACATGGATTTTTCTTCTCTGCAATTCAGTACGGTCTGAAAAAATTGCAAACCGCCGATTTAATTTAATTCTCGATTTTAGAGAAATCTTTGTGATTTGAAATTGAATCGGCTGTGACTTATATATAATAGGGTTTTTAAGTACTTTACGGAAGAAAGGAAAAATAATTACAAATATACGGTGCACTACAATAATTCAATTCACATACGGGATAGGGTTGTCTAGGGGTGCTCATCGGTTGACATCCAATCTATTTTAAGGGTATTCCATCCAATCCAATTATAGGTCAATTTTAGAAAATACATATCCAATCCAATCCAATTTGAGTGTATAATCCGATCCAATCCAATCCAATTACTAATTGGATTGGATCGGTTTTGTGTAATCGGTTATGGGCCTTTGTAGGCTTTTTCAGAATCAGTTTTTGTAAACAAAATTTTGTACTATTAGACATGTCAATGTTCATATTTGTCATAAAAAGAAATTGATAGACATTAATTAATCATGACCATCCATGTCCAAATACAAATTAGCTTAAAAGCATAAAAAACATAAAAACTCAAGTCTTAATATTTTACACTCCAAAACAAACAACACCATCAATTCATTATCCATCACAATGTCTTAAATATAAAAACAACAAGCCAATACATCACACAGAAAATAGTACTAAATGTCTTAAACTTAAATAACATTCCTACAAAGATTAAAACTCCTTAAATCAAAGAAGTCTAATCAATAGTAAGATCTCTAATCCCAACTAAAACCTCTGCAATATAAAAAAAAATGTCAGGTTGTGAAAATAAAAAAAAAAGAAAATGAAATAGAAATGAAGCATAAGTTTTTATACCTTCTGCAATTATTTCAACCTCATCATATATGTCACGATGCTCCATTGTTGGCTGGTCACGAAGCCAATTTTGAGTGCAAATCAGGGCTTGAACTGTTTTAGGATTTAATGAACTTCTAAATGGGTCAATGATGTGACCTCCAGTAGAAAATGCTAATTCAGATGTAACAGTGGACACCGGTATAGCTAACACATCACGTGCTATCAAAGAAAGAATCTTGTATCTACTAGAATTCATCTTCCACCAGGTCAAAATGTCAAATTTTTGATCATCTGGGTCCTCACATGCCTCTATCAAGTACTTATCAAGCTCAGTCTTAGGTTCCATATTATCAACTGCCCTAAGTCTCATTTTAGTACGAGTTTGAAACTTCTTATATGCATCGACATCACCACTATCAACCTCCATATCATCCTTATCTTGGGAAGTAGATGAATTATACAAAACCAAATGCGAGTATAAAAGACAATACTCATCATACATGCTGCTCAAAATACCTCTAATTTTTTTTGTTTCCTTTTGAGCCTCCTCTATATCTCCATTACACAATGTCTCAAAACAAATTGAAACATAAGTTTCCTTGGAGCGTGGATCAAGTTAAACAGCAACAAACAACATAGGATTAATCTTTTCTATATCTCCCCAATACTTGTTATATTTTACTTTCATTGACTCAGCCATCATACTCAGTCTCACATCATCACTATTACCCTAAACCTCTAATTGATTGGCAATAAAACATATTTGGTCCAGAAAAGTATTTGAGGTAACATAGAGAGTACCTGAGAACTGCAATGTAGCATCATAAAAAATCTTCAGAAACTTGACAAAGTACCTTGCCTTGTCCTAATCATTAGAAGTAGGAGATCTGCTTCCATCACCACTACAAAACTTCTTCACATATCCAACGTCATGTGTCTCCATTCTCTCAAATGCCTTTTGGTATTGAATAGCAGCTTCTAGCATTAAATAAGTCGAATTCTAACGAGTAGCAATATCTAGGCACACAATCTTCTTTGTAGAAATCTTTGCTTGTTCTGCACAAGATTTCAATTTTTGCATTCTAGCACCAGATCCCCTCACAAACCTAACAACATTTCTAATCTTTGTTACAACATCCACATGCTCCTTTAGGCCTTCCATCACAATTAAATTCAAGATATGTGCACAACATCGCATGTACATGTGCATCCCTTGCAAAATTGCACAACTCTAGTCACAAACAGACCCAACAAGATAGTTAATGGCAGTATCATTACTAGAAGCATTATCTACTGCAATACAAAATACTCTTTCAATGCCCCATTCCAACAAGCATTGTTCAATGCCCTTTCCAAGAGTTTCACCCTTATGGTTTGGAACCACACAATAGTTCAAATTTTTTTTATGCAAATGCCAATTCTCATCCACATAATGACCTGTCAAGCACATATAATGCAAATTTTGGCATGAAGTCCAAGTATTTGTGGTGAGGCACACTCGTTGTTTTGTGCTAACAAAGAACTCTTTCAGCTTCTTTTTCTCCTGCATGTAGAGATTTAGACAGTCACGAGTCACAGTATGTCGTGAAGGGACTATATGGATTCGTCTAGTGTTTTAATTATATAAGTTCGAATAATTCTTCAGTAAATCGTCATTCGACTCTTTAGGAAAAAAAAATGGAACCCTAAATCTATGAATTCTGTGATTTCATGGTCTACAGATTTAGATGTTCTTGGGAATCAGAAATATGAAACTCATCTCATTCAACATATCTCGTATAATTATCAACAAAAAAATTTGAGTTTCTGATTCTAAGCTCTGTTCGAAAACTCAGAGATGGATGCAATTCAGGTTTCAGAACAATTTATATGGGGATAATGTTTCTATAAATGATTATTAAAAATCAAGAAATGGTTGAAAGCCTAAAGGGAACCAACCTTGAAAAAAGAGAGATTGTCGGAGGTTTTTTATGAAGGAAGCTATGGTGGAGCCTGACCACTCGAGAAAGGTGGCAGTAACGTCAAACTTCACCGGAGAAGATGAGATGTTGTCTGGAGATGGTCACTGAGAAGGTTTTGTTTTGAGAAAGTCTCGAGAAATTTCGAGAGGAAATGAAAATAAGAAGGAAGAGGATGAAGGATTTCTTCTTTATATATCTTGAGATTTAATAAATCTCAACCGTAGGATAAGGAATTAAGATTTTGAGTTTAATGGCCGAGATTCACGTGGGAAGAATTGATTTTCGAAATTAAATAAATTTAATTTTCGAAATACAAAAAGGTTCTTGATTTGAAATGACAGCTTACATCATCATCATCATGACTACTCGAGAAACGAAAGGGTTTTTTCGAATCTCGCCAAATCCTAAGGCAGAAAACGACACGTGGATGCAATTGTAAGAAAAGTGGATATACATAATCTTGAAAATGTGTGATTTGAGATTTCGCGACTCTTCAAAGGTTTTTTAGATGGTCTCACATCGCATTTTAAAGCTCGCACTTGATAGAGCAGGAAGCTCCATTCAGTCCTAAAGAACTAATGGAGCTGGGGGCAATTATTTACGATCTTAAATCTATATTAGTCAACGCCAAGAAAGGAAAGTTGACCGAGTTGAATGTCTTAGGTCGCATATGAGCTTTTCTGATCGAAGTGCAACCTCCTCCGAATGAGTAAAAATGCGATCAGCATAAAAAGAAAACTAGATCAAGTTTCTTTTTACAGGTAATCAACAAAGAAAAAGAAACAAGCTTCTATATGAAAGATCGAGCAATCTATTTAATTTAAGTTGTTACCCGATTCTGTATTGTTATCCGAAATTATATTTTTTTGATTACATACTTACCTGTTTTTATAATTGGGAAACATTGAGCCACCCTCACCTATATAAAAGGGGCTCAGTCTCATTATAAGTCATGACACAATTACCCTACTATAAACTCTCTGTAATTCTCCTTGCTCTCACCTTAAGACTTAGAGAAACTCTTATAATTCTCTAGAAAATAGTGAAGAACAGTGGACGTAGGCTCATCTTATTTAAGGCTAAACTACTATAGAATTCTTGTTTCTTTATTTGCTTTGATTTATCAATCCTTTCCACATAAACCACATCTCACAATTTCTTAAATTCATTGTTGACAAAACCTCCGTCAACATCCACTATATAGGTAGGTGCGTATGCTATAGAAGTCCTGTCATATCATTTTCCCTTATAACTGATCTCTACCCAACTCTTGGACCTTGCTGAGGGCACAAGACTCAATTGTTGATCTAAATAACTTTTTCTTTTTGACAAATTAAAGCTTTAATTTAGTTCTAAATTATCTTAAGATGTTAGATATGACGTCCAATAAAAAGATTTTACAACTAACTCAATATTCTGTTTGGCACTTTAGGCTTTGCCGCCAGAGTTATAAACTATTTTCAAATTGAACTGATAAATACTGAAAACCAAAACATATGAATTAAAAATGTGTTCATAATTACGTAATTACCTGAATTTCTTATGTAGAACAGGTAATGGGGGCAAATTCAGTCAATCCAAGTGAAAAGAAAAAAGAAAAAAAAGAAAAAGAGGAATAAAGGGTATTGACTCAGCTCGGAAGGCACATTGTAATTATATATGGTGCTAATTATGAATAACGAGACAAGGGGATGATTATATTAAATTGTGAGTTGGCAAAAAGCCTCTTTTAAAACACATGTTAATTTACTAAAAGATTTATGTTTTAATTTTTTTTGCAAAGTAGTTTTTTTGACAATGCTCTATTCAATTACATACTCGACTACACTCAGCATCATATTTTCAGTTACATACTCAACCAGAAAAGAAAGAAAATAAAATCTATTTTACATATGCGTAGACGTGTAACGACATAAACGTGTATGCTTAATTTTTTTGTTCCCACAAGCTTTTCCACGTCGTCCAGTACTCTAGAATATGCGCCACATATATACAATTTATTCATTAATTTATTTATGTTCCCAGCTTCCTTTTGTTGACAATTTATGTTTTCAATCTTCTTTTACTAAATATGTGAAAAAGATATCCAACTGAACTATTTGATACATACAACAAAATCTCCTTCTCACGAAAATATTCTCCTTTTTTCGGTGCACCTGACCAAACATAAATGTTAATCGTCTCATTTTCTCGTAATTATTCTGATCTCTACACCCAACTCTTGGACCTTGGAGAGGGTACAAGATCACCCAATCTGTAAGATATTAGATTTAAAGCCAAATAAAAGACCGGGCCAGTACTAATTCGTTCAGTTGACACTTTGGACTTTGGGGGAATAGTCTTAATTCATAAAGAATTTGCATAGATTCAACCGACAAAAATCATGAAAACCATGTTATATATGTATAAATTTAATTTATGTTTTAATAATTACGTAAGCACCTGCATTTCTTATTGTAGAATAGGTGATTTCATTTCTTATATAGAATACGTAATGTGGACAAATTCAGTCAATTATCCAAGTAAAAGGAAAAAAAAAAGACAAGAAAAAGGAATAAAGGTTGACTTGTCAGCTTGGGAGGCACGTTGTAATTACAGATGGTGCTAATTATGAAAAACGAGACAAGTTGACGAATATATTAAATTCAACGCAGTAGTATACATAATATAGCTTTAAAAATTTTTTAGTTTCGTTGTATTACCAACCCAATATAGAAAAAGCCAAAAAGGGGTCAATTTTTGGCCGTTTTGCACTAATCATCCTCTAGTACTCGATTCCTTAACTCTTCCCTACACTATATATAAGAGCCCATTTACTTATCCTAGCTCAACACCAAGAAGTACTAAATTTTATATAGAATCTATTCTTTCTAGTTATTTTATACGCCTTTTAGTATTTCCTATTAATTATTGAAAAAATGGCAAAGGGTCTAGTATTGGGAGCGATATTATTAGCTTCGATGTTAGCTGGGTGTATGGGCAACAAGGATTGGGGTTTTGGGTTTAACTACACAGATTGGCTTCAAAAACATCGTAGCTGGTATCGTCACCACCACCCTAACAAAACTCAAGAGGCTCCCAACAAGATTATCGTGGGTGGCTCTCAAAACTGGCGCTTCAACTTTAGCTACACCGATTGGGCTTTCAACCACGGCCCATTTTACTTAAATGACGTTCTAGGTGCGTAACTTGTCTTATTTATCAATTATAAAAAAAAAAAAGTCTCATCCCCTCTTTGTACAAACACAAATTCTGATCCATCCTAGATTCTATCTTCGAAAAATCTTTCTAATTAATTAGCTATAATTAATTACTCGGACCTTGAATTCTGTTGAGTAAAAATAGAGGAATTTCTTTTGTAACTTTAGGAAAATACTTTGCTCAAGCCTTTTTTCCTTACCAAAAATGTAGCCATATAATTTAAAAAAAAAAAGGTATTCTTATCTTATGGAGAATTACATTAGAAGCTAGTACACAAATGAACTAAACTCTATATGTAACATCTTGGCATGCAGTTTTCAAGTACGACCCACCAGTGGGCAACGACTCACATCCACACAGCGTGTACCAGCTGCCGGACCTGAGGAGCTTCGTCAAGTGTGATCTGAGCAATGCGAAGAAGCTGGCAAACGCGACGCAAGGCGCCGGAGAGGGGTTCGAGGTGGTGCTAGACAAGTGGCAACCCTACTACTTCGCCTGCGGTGAGAGCAATGGCTTCCATTGCAACGTCGGAAGAATGAAATTCTTCGTCATGCCAATGCTTCGTGCATGGCGTACGTAACTCATCTTGCATGCATGAACTCGGGACAAATTAGTATACGTACTAATTAAGCTTAATATATAATTTTCGGAGCCCTCTTCCAAATTAGTTGAAAAGCAAATAATAATGGCCAGAAGACGGTCTATGTCTTTTTGTCGTTTTGATTTCTCAATTTCCTGATTTTCAGACTTCAAGTTTATTACAGATCGTTGTTCACTCAGTTTTTTTTTTTTTTTCAAGTAGTCCAAATAGTCAATAAGTTTGTCTCAGCAGTGACTTTTATACGTACACATCTTGAAGTATATGTTATTCTTTTTCGTTGAAGTATGATTTTGTAATTGTTTCAAATTATTGGAAGGAAATTAATAAAATCATGTCCATTAGTAGTAGTTCCGTGCAATTGATCATGCTCACTAGCTAGATCTCTTATTGAATTTTTGTGTGTTCTTCAGAAAAAATATCCCTGTTTGAACTTACTGATATTAATATATTGAGTTCCAAGTTAAAAGGAAGATAAGTTTTTATTAATTTTGTAAGATATTCGTACAAGAAAAAACAGGAATAAAAGGCTCAAAATGATTATAAGTGATTAGATTACAAAAAATACATAAACACATAAGGCCCTTTATGTAGCTTGAATACACTTTTGTTTTCCATTTTTAGTTTTTCTAAATTAAAAAAAAAAAAAAAAGAAGTGATAGGATCTCCCTAAGCAAAATCTTGAGATGATCTTCGTCTTCCATTTCATTTTAAAAATCAAAATTGTATCTAAATTACAAGCCAGGAAAATACTTTCCTAGAATTCTATAAAATACCTTTTTTTTAATACTTCTATCTTTCTCAATCTTTTTGAGTCTCCAAACTTACACAAGAAAATTCTAGATCTTTTAACAAAATCCCAAAATTAAGCTTGCATTAGAGATCAAAGGTTAAACTATCGTGTGTTACGTTCATACAAAAATTGCCGAAAATATACAAAACATGCACCAAAATGGATATATATACTAGTTTATAAGCCACGTGCCTAAGGCACGTGACCGTTTGCTTAGGGAAAAAAAAAATATATGCATGCCAAAAGCCTAAAACTAATAAAAAGTATGTTTCAATTATTTTTTTAAAAAAAAAGTATGTAGCAAATTTGATTTTTATTTTAAGAAAAGCGTACTGTTCTTTATATAAGAAGTGAAAACTTATAAAACGACACTTCTCTAAATATAAAAAACTGGCGGTCTAATTTCTAACTAAAATTCATGAAGCAAAATGGATCTTTTTTGTGGTTTCCAAATAATTTTGGGCCTGATTTTGTTTAGATTTATGTGAGTGAATTTATGGAAGAAAATGGAGAATAAGGGTTAGTCCATGACTGAAATTAGAGATGAAATGGACGACTAGGTTTATGGGTTATTTGTCTTAAGGCTAAAAATGGAATTAAAGAAATATTAGCTAGCATGGAAAAGGGACATACGTGCACAAAGAATAAAAATGGGGCATTTAATGAAACAATGGCTGGAAGTTCGTTTGGGATGGCGTGAGGAAATTAGTGCACGGTTTTAATGGAAGCTTAGATGTAGGAACTCCAGTGAAGTATGGTGCCGACAATGTAACACCCTTTAGTCTAAGGTTATTAGACTAGAAGATGTTATCATTGAATTTCTTAAAACATAAAAAAAATGCT
Source organism: Trema orientale (assembly GCA_002914845.1). Classification (NCBI taxonomy): domain Eukaryota; kingdom Viridiplantae; phylum Streptophyta; class Magnoliopsida; order Rosales; family Cannabaceae; genus Trema; species Trema orientale. The sequence goes on from JXTC01000003.1 coordinate 1,976,617, forward strand.
GAATATTTTTTTTTTTGATAAAATAGATATCTCGTTAAAATCTCTATTAAATTCATAAATAAACTACTAACAATAATTTGAAAGTCTTGTAAACTAAAGAAAAACTTCCAAAAATATAAAATGTCATGAACAGAAAACAAGGACTAGAAAATATTTATTCAATTAAAATCTAAACCACTAGACCGCCATGTCACCAAGTCGCCTCATCACTATCATCCGCCATCCTACCATTCATCACCTGAAAACTATTAAATAATATAATAAGCTAAAAGCCCAATAAGTAAACCATAATGCATATAGTTGATGAGCCATGCTTTAGTTATATTTTAAAATATGTTCTTTATGATCTTTTCAAAACTTTGAAGACTTTTCATTTTAATTTTTGGGAGTGCTCTGTGTAATGTCTAAACTTTTAGTAACTAGTGGGGCCCTGATTACTGAACCAGTTTTTACTTTACTACCGGCTCCTTGGTAGAACCATATTAGAGGTATAAAGTGAGTGCACTTAGACTATGTGGCCACACACACATTAGTGATTCCATAAAGGGTCTATCGTCCCCGGAGTCAAAATCATATGGGGCATCTTTTTAATATAGTCTGTTATCATTTATCCTTAGTAGGTATGTCGTCCCCCGCATCCTGTGCCCACTCAGCCCTCTAGACATAGACACACACTAATTTCTTTAAAATCTTTCTTATCTTTAATTAAGCTTTTAGAATAATCATTCCATTATAAAACTTTTGTTCTTTTGAAACATTCTCATTTTATAAAATAATGTCATGCATATGGATGATCATACCTCACATAAAATAATATATTATATGTCATCAATTTTCACGTAAAACACATATAACACAAAATTAAACAATGTAAAACATATAAACAATTAGAATAGTTAAGTACGGTTTACTTACTTTAAGTCCAAGCAAAATAAAGAGTCAAGAAAAGTGAGAATATCCTCCGAATACTTACAACTTACGTGCCCCGCCTACATTATCAGTATTATAAGTACAAATTTACTTAATTCATTTTTCTTATTCCAATGAAATTTCTCGAAAGACTTTTTTTCTTAATCTTTAAAAAAGATGCATTTAAGACGAACATAATTCATGTATAAAATTGAAAATATCAAATATAGAATATAACCAACATCTCATATAATAATCCCATAAATAATTTCATAAAATATACTTGTAGTTTGGAACTCCGAAAATTAATACAAAAATAATAACCAAAACTGACAGTAGCTGATATAAAATTATATCTCATTACTCACCTATCAATTTGATGTAAAATTTCACTACACCATTTTGTGTACAATATTTTACTATGCAAATTTAAAAAAAAAAACACAAAATATACTTAAAAATAATATTTATGTATTTTTAGAATTTAAACACATAATCTGTTAATTTCGTTTGTTATCTGACTAACAGGTACAAAAAGATTTATTTCTCCTACTACAAATATATTTTAATACTGAAACTTTTTAGGGATATATTAGACATATAGAAACAAAACTGAAAAAAAAAAATTACTAGCTCAAAAAGTGACGTTAACTAATTATTTAAAATTTACAACCATCCTCTTACAAAACTGTAAATACCAAATTACAACAGTACATGCAAAATTTAGAAATTTATGAACAATAATCCATTAAGAAATAATACCTTTAAATTTTACAGTGATCATATAATATTTTCAGAAACATACCCTACAAATATTAAATCGTGGAGAGCTCACTAAAAAATTATATAAAATTTGAAATCACAAAATAATGTTTATTGATATATTTTTAGCGCACTGATAATATGAAATTAAAAATTTATTATTGTTTGATTAAAATACTATTTGTTCTAAAAAGTTTAAAGACTAAACTAGACATCTCCAATAATATCCATGAGAAAAAAGAGTACGAAAATCAGTGTTGAGCTATTTATAAAAATTCATAGCAAACTGAGATCAGCTTTATGAGAAAACAAAACAGTGATATGTTTATGCTAAGAAATATTAAAATCACAAAAATAATCAATAAAATTATGTTTAATCACATAAGTACAATCAATTAAGACTCATAATCATACTTATAGTCTAAGATAAATAAATAAAAGAACAAAGCACAGAGTTTTTTACCCATAAATAATACAATAAAGACAACAATCTTGTAATTCTTGCACTTAGACTTCTCTTAGAGATTAAAAGTTTAAAGATGGAGAAATAGATAAAGGATGATGCTTAAAGAATTTCTCTTTGTATTTTCAGAAAGATGAGAAAGAGATAGAGGTGGCTAGGGTTTAGAGAAGAATAGAAACATTAACATTAATATTAATATATATATAATTAAAATCTTATTAAATAAACTATACGTTTCTCCTTTTATTTTTGTTTTTTTTCTTATAAAATTATATATATAACTCACGACAAACATTATTTTTTTGATATTTAGTTTAATATATATATATCTAATTTCTATTTAAATATTGATATATATATATGTTATATGAAATTCAAAAATAAAACAATGGCATAAATGATTTCTTCTTTTTTTTTTCACGCGATACTTAAATTGTATATATATTATAATTAAATACCACGCTGTGTCAATTAAATATTAATAATATTAATAACAATAATTACTTATTTAAATAATTTCAAGTATATATATTAGATTATTACACCTTTTTATTATTTTAAGAATCTACAAAAATCTTAGTAGGCATATAAGACAATTAGATTAATAGTGCACTCATAATAAAATATAAAATGACAAATAAAAATTCTCAACATGTACTAAATATAAACTTTACGTTATAATTTTTATATCAGGGCACGTATACGTCGATCGAGCATTGTTGGACGTTATCACTACATAGAATCATATTAGGCACACATACTATATAAATTAAATAACATTAAATACATTTAATAACAAGTAACACTTAGCAATTCTAGGGCATTCTAATCATAGGTATTACAATTTTCTCCCATCTTAAAATAAATTTCGTCCTTGAAATTGAACGTACCAAAACGATTGGAATACTTTGTGCCCATCTCCTCTTCCCATTCCCACGTCGCTTCCTTAATCGCATAATTCCTTGAAAGAGCTTTAACTAGAGGAATAGTCTTGTTTTGCAACTCTCTAACTTCACGATCCAAAATCTTTTCTGCAACCTCCTCATAAGAAAGATCGTTTCGAAGTTCTAATAGTTCATAACTTAGGACATGAGAAGGATTGGAAATATATTTCCTCAACATTGATACGTAGAATACATTATGCACACCTGATAATGCAGGAGGTAGTGTTAATCTATACTCCAGATCACTCACTCGCTCTAGTATCTCAAAAGGTCTAATGAAACGAGGATTTAACTTATCCTTCAATCTGAATCTCATCACTCCTCTCATAGGTGCTACTTTCAAAAAGACTATATCTCCAACTACAAATTTCAAAGGCTTTCTTCTTTTATCTACACAACTTTTCTGTCGACTTTGTACTGTTTTCATACGCTACTGGATCTTATCAACCACCTTAGCTGTTTGTTGTATAATGTCTAGACCTATCAATTTCTGTTATCCTATTTCATCTTGATATACAAGGGATCTACATTTTCTTCCATATAGAGCCTTATATGGTGCCATTCCAATTGTGGCCTGAAAACTGTTGTTAAAAGAGAACTCCACTAAAGGTAAGAACTTATCCCAAGAACCTTGGAAATTGATCACACAAGCTCTTAACATATCTTCCAATGTCTGGATAGTTCTCTCTGATTGACCATCGGTCTAAAGGTGAAATATTGTGCTAAATCTTAACTGCATTCCCATAGTCTTATGCAAGCTTTTCTAGAAGATAGATATAAACTTTAGATCTCTATCTAAAACTATCAATAAGGGTACTCTGTGCAGCCTCACTATCTCTGCCAAATACAGCTCTGCATACTAGTCCATGCTGAAGGTCTTCTTGATCGGTAAGAAGTGAGCTGACTTTGTAAGTCGATCTACTATCACCTAAATCGAATTATAGCCTTTTTGAGTCCTAGGTGAACCAAGTACAAAATCTATTCTATTCCAGAATAAAAAATGGCTGTAAGAGACCAGAAGGTTATTGGTGCTCAATTTTTACCTGTTGGCAAGTCAGATAATGTTCAATAAATTCTGCTATATCCTTTCTCATACTAACCCACCAATAATGATTGCTCAAATCTCAAAATATTTTGGTACTTCCTAGATGGACAGAATAAGGAATATAATGAGTTTCGTTTATAATCTCCTTCTTTAATTCTTTATCGTTGGGTACATACAACCTCTCATCATACTTTAATGCTCTATCTTTGGAAATTACTAACTCAGGACATTTTCCTAGTTGCACGTCATCTTTTAACTTGGTAATCATTGGATCGTTCTACGGTGTAATTTTAATTCTTTCCAGGATAGTTAGTTTAATCGATAAAGCAGTAAAATATCCTATTTCCCTTTTTAATACCAGCTCTAAATCAAATTTTTGGATCTTATTCCTTAAAAGAATAGAGGTACTTTGTAAGATGGAAAGATTTCTAGTAGTCTTTCTACTTAATGCATCTGCAACTATATTAGCATTTCCTGGGTGGTAGTTAATCACGCAGTCATAATCCTTTAATTACTAATTCTAACCATCAATGCTGTCGCCTATTCAAATATTTTTGTGTGAATAAGTACTTCAAACTCTTATAGTCTGTGAAGATTTTACACTTGGCCCCATACAAATAATGCCTCCAGATCTTGAAAGCAAACAAAACAGCTGCTAACTCAAGGTTACTTTAGTATGTTGCATTAAAATACAACCCAAACCAATTTTGGATGTATCACTATAAATAACAAACCCTTCAGTACCCGCGGAAATAGCTAAAACCGGTACTGATGCTAATCGTTGCTTCAATTCTTGAAAACTCTTTTCATACTCATTGGACTAATAGAACTTGACATTCTTCCTTGTCAATTGTGTCAAAGGTCCTTGTCAATTGTGTCAAAGGAGAAACAGTGAGGGAAAATCCTTCTACAAAACATCGATAATAATAATAACCAACTAAATCTAGAAAGCTACGAACCTCACCTATATTTTTCGGTACGAGCTAACTTTTGACAGCTTTAACTTTTCTAGGGTCTACGGCTATGCTTTTCTTGTAAAAAATATGGCCAAGAAATGATACACAATCTAGCCAAAACTCATACTTTTTGAATTTAGCATATAATTACTTCTCACGGAGGATGTCAAGAACCAATCTCAAGTGTCGCTTATGCTCTGTCTTGGAGCGTGAATACACCAAAATACCATCTATGAAAACGATCACAAATTGGTCTAAGTATTCCTTGGACACTCTATTCATTAGGTCCATAAATGCAGCTGGGGTATTAGTCAAACCAAACGGCATGACCAAGAACTCATAATGCCTATACCTTGAACAAAAAGCAGTCTTAGACACATCATCTTTTTTAACCTTGAGCTAATGATAACCTGATCACAGATCTATTTTAGAGAAATAGCTAGCACCTTGTAGTTGGTTAAACAAATCTTTAATTCGAGGCAATAGGGACTTATTTTTTTATTGTGACCTTATTTAGTTCACGATAATTAATGCACAATCTCATAGACCCATCTTTCTTCTTGATAAGTAGGACTAGAGTGCCCCATGGAGAATAACTTGGTCGGATAAATTCCTTATCTAGCAATTATTAAAGTTACGTCTTGAGTTCCTTCAATTCTGCAGGTGCCATGCGATACGATGCCTTTGATATTAGAGTAGTACCCGGTATCAAGTCAATCTTAAATTCAATCTCTCAATCTGGTGGTAACCCAGGCAAATCATCAGGGAAAACATCTGGGTACTCACACATAATTGGTACGTTCTCTACTACCAACCCTTCTTTTGAGGCATCTATAATTGAAGCTAGATATCCCATACAACCTTTATTGAGCATTCATTGATCCTTCATTGTAGAGATAAATGGAATACATAACATGGGTTTTGAACCAGTAAAACTAAAGCTTGGCTCATTCAAGGGATTGAATACTACGACTCGATTATGACAATCTATATTGGCATGGTACTTACTAAGCCAATCCATCCCCAATATAACCTCAAAGTCATGGAATCCAAGAAATAAAAGATCAACAAACAAAGTATGTTCTCTAAACTTGATTGTACATACTTTTAAGATGCTTCTTGATTCCACTATATCTCCTGACAGGGTGGATATGCTAACCCAGGTGTTTGATGGTATAAATATCTTATTCAACTTCTTTGCAAAGTTACTATTAATGAAAGAATGAGTAGCCCCTAAATCTATAAGTACTTTTACAGACAAGCCACAAATATCCATAACACCTACCATAAATAATAAATAAATAATTACGTCATGTAACAACTATAAGTTAAAGTTATAAGAGTATACCTATAACTACAGAAGGTGTATCCTCTGCTTTCCATTGAATCATGGTATAAACTCAGGCTTGAGTCTTCGTTTGATTGCCAGAGTTGTCACTAGTCGATGCTTGGCCCATTCTACAATAACGAGAGATATGTCTAGGTTTACTATATTTATAGCCCACATTGGTTCCTATACGACAATTCCCTCGATGCTCCTTACCACACTTAGGGCATGTTGTTTTCTGGTGCTTATTATGATCATCTCTGGTGTTATTATAACTCTTACTCAGGCTTTCTTTTCTGATTTTGTCCCTTGTTCGTCTAAAATTTTGACTTTTCACTGCCACTATTATTGTTTTCTTGCTGAGCTTTGACCCTTTTTTGTGCTATCAGTTGCGTCATCTCCACCAAGAGTGCCTTACTCACTACTGCACTGTATGAATTAAGTTTAAACGGAATGACAGCTGGCCGATAAGGTTCGCCTCTAGATTCTCATTATTCCGTGATCTAGTACTTGGTCCAGCCATACTAAACTAAAGAGAAAAGAAGAGCCTTAGTTTTTTGTAACCCCGTTATGCCCAACTACGAAATACTAAATGTATACACATATAATCATTATAGAATAAACTAACAGTATCATATTAAAAAAATGTAATATTTAACATTACTAGATGGTAGCGAATCAACTCTCGGTGACATGATGTAGTGGTCTAGAAAAGTCTACAGAATCGTAAAAAACTATGCTCTGATACTATTTAATTGTAACACTCCCTTAGTCTAAGGCTAGTAGATTAGAAAATGTTATCATCGAATACCTTAAAATATAAAAAAAAAATGCGAAATATTTTTTTTTTTGATAAAATAGATATCTCATTAATATATACACTAGTAAGTTAATTATATACACCAGTAAATTAATTATATACCATAGTTAATTAATTACGTACATTATATATGCTAGTAAATTAATTATATACATCGGTAAATCGATTATGTATCATGGTAATTTAATTATAATATACTACGGTAAATTAATTATGTGTACCGGTAAATTAATTATATACCTCAGTAAATTAATTATGTAAATCGATAAATTAATTATATACCTCAACAAATTAATTATGTATACCGTTAAATTAATTATATACATTAATAGGTCAAATTAACATACACATGGGTATAATAGTAAACTCAAATCATTACAACTTAAAAACGAATATAAATGTTAATAAAATAAAAATTAGATATTTATTAACACATAAGTTAAAAAAGAAGCAAGAGTGTAGTTTCCTTAATAATTTTATATAAATACTATAAAAATAGATAGTGGGACCCATTTACAACGAAAATAATAATTATTCAAACATTTAAAAATTACTTAAAAAGAGAAATATACAAACAAACTATAAAACAAATAAAAACAATTTAAGCAGGCAGGCACGCTTCTATTAATGCTAATAGATATATATATTCTTGACACTTAAGGTAAAATTAGAAGATGAACTTAGGTTTGATGAAAGTTAATTTACTTACGTCATAACCACCTAAAGCATTCGTATTTGCAGAAACGTTTTCCAAAGCATGCACTAAATAAAGAAGCAGGTATAGGCGTTGAAGAACATAAACACGTGTATGCCTTTTCGTTCCCAATATCGTCTGTTTAGAGTGTGCGCCACATAGACGATTTTTGCATTAATTTATTTATGTTCCCAGCTTCCTTCTTTTGACAATTTAATATGCTTTCGGCCTCCCACTTCCAATCTTCGACGAAATTGGGAAAAAAGATATCCATTTAATGAACCAAAAAAAAAAAACGAAAAGAAAAAAGCTCTTTTCGTGAAAAGATATTAATCTCAAATTAATAATAAGAGGAGTCCTAGTATTATTCTCTTTTTTATCACTCTTTAGTCTTATTTATCTTAATAAGACTAGAAAACACAAATGAGAGTGGTACTAGTACTCCTCAAATAAAACTACAATAGTCTAAATAAGGTAGGTATTTATGGTAGTAATAATACTCTGATCTCATTTCACATAAACTGATCTCTAAGTCCATTAACTCTCTTGGACCTTTGTGAGGGTAAAAGACTTTAGTACTATTGGGCAATTATGGTGTCCAAAACCATGATGATATGTCAAAATGTTATTGGGTAGTTATATTACATTTTAAGTGGTGTCTGTATAGTTTCTAAGCTATAAATTATAATCATCCAATAACGACAGATTAATACGTCATGTGATGTTGAACATCAATGTTGCCCCAGAATATTGTTCTTCTATGTCAAATAAAAGACTTTAGTACTTATAATTACTCGATCAGTTTGACACTTCTAATTTTACTCGAGTGTTTTCTTTCGTAACTTTAAAATTTGCAGATATTGAACTCATAAAATTAATGAAAACCATATTATGTAAATAATGACTTCATAATTACGTAAGTACCTGAATTTCTTATGCAGTAATTAGCATAGGTAATGGAGGAAACTTCGTCAATCCCAGGGGAAAAAAAATCAGGAAATAAATTAGGTTGACTCATCAGCTTAGAAGGCACACCGTAATATATATATATATGGAGGACTTTTATAGTTCTTAGGAAAAACGAGACAAGTTGAAGATATATTCAACGCGGTAGTATACATTTCTATAGCTCTCTACAATGTTTTTCGGTCTATTATACCAACCCAATATAGAAAAAGCCAAAAGGCGGTCAACTTTTGGCTGTTTTGCACTAACCATCCTCTAGTACTTGATTCCTTAATTCTTCCCTAAACTATATAAGAGCCCATTTACTTATCCTAGCTCAACACCAAGAAGTACTATATTTTATACAGAATATCTATCTCCTTTCTTTCTAGTCATTTCATACCCATTTTAGTATTTCATTTTAATTATTGAAAAATGGCAAAGGGTCTAATATTGGGAGTGATGCTATTTGCTTCGATGTTGGCTGGGTGTATGGGCAACAAGGATTGGGGTTTTGGGTTTAACTACACGGATTGGCTTCAAAAACATCGTAGCTGGTATCGTCACCACCACCCCAACAAAACTCAAGATCATGTTCCCAACAAGATTATCGTGGGTGGCTCTCAACACTGGCGCTTCAACTTTAGCTACACCGATTGGGCTTTCAACCACGGCCCATTTTACCTAAATGACGTTCTAGGTAAATAAGTACCACATGTCTTGTACCTAATCTCTACTTTATTTATGCAAACACATGAATTCTGATAATATTCTCCTAGATTTTTTTCCTCAACGTTTATCTCCTCGCAAAAATCTAATTAGAAGTTAATCCAACAGATAAATGAAACATGAGATTATTAAGTTGTGGCCTAGCACCCTAATTGGAAGCTATACGTTTTTACATTTTAAAATGCATGCCAGACAATTAAGCATTTGGTGGCTACATGTTTATGATCAATACTACAACTTTCATGCCATGATCCCCACCGTTGAAATTCGTTTTTACTTAGATATTCACCAGTCAGATTTTTAATCATACCTTAATTCTGAGACCCACAAATCATGAACTAACTCTTTATGTATGTTTGCACGCAGTTTTCAAATACGACCCACCGGTGGGCAACGACTCACATCCCCACAGTGTGTACCAGCTTCCGGACTTGAGGAGCTTCGTGAAGTGTGATCTCAGCAACGCGAAGCAGCTGTCAAACGCGACTCAAGGCGCGGGAGAGGGGTTCGAGGTGGTGCTGGACAAGTGGCAGCCCTACTACTTCGCCTGCGGCGAGAGCAATGGCTTCCATTGTGACGTTGGGCGTATGAAGTTCTTCGTTCTGCCAATGCTTCGTGCTTGGCGTACGTAAATCATCTTGCATGCATGGAGTCATGGACCAAAGCTTAATAATTTAATTAGTTTTATTAGTCCAAATAGTCAATATAGTCAAAGTCAATGTATGTTATTGACATTAATTACTAGTTGGACAAGTCAATAAGTTTGTCTCAGCAGTGACTTTTATATGAATCTTGCAGTGTATGTTATTCTTGTTTACTTTGAAGCAATTTTGTGGTCGTTTGAAATAAGAAGGAAATAAATGATCAGTTAATTAAGTATAAATGTTCTCTATTGCAATCAATTGAAGCTCACTTTCCTTTGTATTTTTGTGTGTTCTTCAGATATACGGACTAATATGTTGAGTTCCAAGCCAAAAAAAAAAAAATCATCACGAGTTTCCGTTTCCTAATATATTCTTGAACAAATAAAGTTCGGGGGAGAAGGCGCAAAATGCCAAGTGATATATATTTTACCCATCTCATATCTATCTTTTCAAAATTTGAGTTTTCCCCTTATTTCACAATAAAAATATCAATTATACCGCCCACTACTTTTTTTTTTTGTTTGTTTTTTGGTATCTGTACAATTTATAATACACTTCTTTCTTTTTTGTTTTTTTTTTTCTGAAAAAAAAAATAACTAAAATATTTATTAATTATGTTCCTTTTATTAGTTCCAAAATTAAAATTCAACCAATTAAACCCAATTTATACCGTTGTTGATTTAAGAAAAATAACTATACCCATACTTAAAGGGATAATATCAAACAAAAGCCCACCACCTTTAGTGTTTTATCAAAAAAAACCCATACATTTTCATTTATATCAGATTAGATCTTTAATTTACAGTTTCCTATCAAATTGAACCAGACCCACACATTTAGTCAATTTGAAAGTTTAGTTTGTTGAAAAAGATAATTTTACATTATAAACTTATAAAACATATATTACAAATAATAAATATTGAAACCAATTATTCTTGTCTTTCTTTTAAAAAAACAATAAAAACAATAATTATTAAGAATAAAAATTTTTGTCATTCTTCTTTTTAGCATTTAATTGTCTTGAATAATTTAAACTCATTTTAGTTTCAATATTTATTATTTTCACTTAAAATGATTAAAAAAAGAAAGAAAAATGAGAATTTTTTTAAATCTCTCTCTGTCTCTCTCTCTCTCTCTCTCTCTTCTCTTTAATATTAATGTTTTTTGAATAATTTAAACTTTTGAAGAAAAAAGGAACAAAATGAGAATTTTTTTTAACTTTTGTTATTTTCGTTTTAAAATTGTTTTGAATAGTTAAAACTATTATTATTTTTAGTAATATTATTTTCACTTAAAATATTTTTAAAAAAAATACAATAATAATTTGTTTCAATATTTATTAGTTTTAATATATGTTTATAATCTAAAGGCTAAAATTATCTTTTTAACCAAACTAAAATTCTAATTTTGACTAAATATGTGAGTCCGGTCTTATTTGATAGAAAAATACAAATTGAAGGTTTAATTGGATATAAATGAAAAGGTGTGATTTTTTTTTTTTTTTTGATAAAATACTAAAGGTGGTGGGCTTTTTTTTTCTTTTTTTTTTTGATATTATCCCCATACTTAAATGAGGAATTTGCTCAAGGTTTTGGGGTTTAACTACGTACAGATTGGCTTCAAAAACATTGTAGTTGACTAGCTGGTATCGTCACCACCACCCTAACAAGACTCAAGACCATGTTCCCAACAACATTATCGTGGGTGGCTCTCAACACTGGTGCTTCAACTTTAGCTACGTACACTGATTGCCTTCAAGCACGGCCCATTTTTCTGTTAATCTCTTCAAATGCAAACATAAGAAATGTGACTCCATATATGGACCGTGCTTATGCGTCCTACAATTTATCTTGTTATCTACTTTTTTTTTTTCATTTTTCCACTAATGTGGTTCCCACATATATGATATATTACTACACATTTTCCAAATAATGGTCCCATGTGCTATATTTATTTATTTTTATTTAGTCCATTCACAAACTCTACCAAACAAGTTATAGTACTAATTCAGTCTAATTTAATCCTATAAATCTAATCTCAAGTAATAGTCCAATCCAATCATGCCTACCAAATGGGCCTAGCACTGGTCTAAGTGATAATAAAGTATATTATAGAATACATCATGAAAGATTCAAATAAAAGTTTGATATTTTGTCTCCAATTTCTTGTTCTCGCAATGGAATTGTAATTATCTTGACTTTCTTATTCTCATAGAGGAAAGAAGATTTAGAATGCATATGAAAAAAATGAATAAATGAGTTTTAAAAGGAGTAAATATGACAATTTACATTCAATAGTGAAGACATAGTTGTAAAGAAAGCATTTTAGTGGGGACAAACTAGAAAATAAAAATATTTTCAAAAGTAATTTAACAGTGAAGGTCTTTGTCTCCACGTAGAGATATAACTCTAGGTCGAGGCCCATGAGCCAGCCCAGACCCATCCTGCTATAGTGTCAGGACAGGTCAGCTCGTCCTGGTACTGTGGATGGGCTGGCCCAGCCTGTCTACTATTTTTTGGCTAGGTCGGGCTATAATATTTTGGCCCCTAGGCCGGCCAGCCCACCAAAGTTCATAGGATGGGCTAGGCCTGGGCCAGCCCGCGATGGGCCAAGGTGGATCGGCCCATTTTGACACATTCTTCTTTTATTTTTATATTTTTGTTGTTCTTTTATTTTTTTTTTTAATTTTGTTTTGTATATTCTTAAATATTTTATACTATTTTTTCCTTACTAAACTAAGGTTTTGTGAATTTGACGTGTAAGATTTTTAATAAAGCAGTCATAAATAAAATTTTTGTTAATAATTTATATAATTATTTAGTTCTATCTATATTAATTTTTCTAATATTAGTAAATATTTTTTTATTGTTTATATTAATTAACACTTAAATAATTTGTAATTGTATGTAAATTATTTAGGATTTGATAAAAAAATAACTTTAAAGTTAAACAAAATATTTTTTTTTTTTTGAACTAGATTGGGTCAGCTTATGATGGGCTAGAATGGGCTGCCCACGATGGGCTATTATGGGCCAGCCTAGCCCATATATAGGGTAGCCCATAGGATGGGCTAGGCTACCCTTTTTCTTCGGTGGACCGGCTCGACCTGCGGCCTGCGATGGGCCTGCCTAAAATGGGTTGGGCCAGGCGACCCATTGTTGCATTCTCCACCTCCACGACTCGCCCTAAAAGGACTAACATATTATATAGTGCTCTTTTCGATCAATCCAAGTATTCACTTTATAACATGTATAACTTTCGATTATTAGTCCAACTTATCAACAAGTATTCCAAATAGTCAAGTAAGTTTGTTTTACAAGCAAATATTTAGACTTCTATCCACATTTTGCAATAAATATTTTTGTTGTTTTCTTTGAAGTAATTTTGAATTGGAAAAGAGTAAGTTTTATTAGTTAGTACTCCCTCCATCTCATATAGATAGGCTTACTTTCTTTTTTCATATGTCCCAAATTATAGTCCACTTTACTTTTTAAGAATATAGTTAATTTCTTAGTTTACTAATATACCCATATTTAATGTTCCTTGTTATCAACAAATATAAATCACCATTATACAATTGTAGTTGTGATAATAAATAAAATACTAATACACAGCACGTTCCATCTCTTACGTTTTTTCTCATGTGGTATTTAATCTTAGAGTATCTAAAAGCCCTGTTATTATCTATTATCAGCATTGTTTAAACCATGAGTGAGAAACTAAAAGACCATCCATATTCCCTTAATTTTTCTAAAGATACTCCAAGAACAATTAGCACAATAAATCATGAGTACTTGAACAAATCGATGAGATCATTGCTTAATTTAAATACTCTACTAGAAGATGATAGTTATATTTCTACAACTCAAGAATATCGTGTTGTTTCTCAAATGATGAGTATTTTTCTACCCAAGTTCTACTAATTTTCTTAGATAGAATTTTTTATCCAACTTTCTAAAGTTCAAGAATATCGACTTGTTTGTCAGAATTAGATGGTGCTATTATATTCATGTATCGATGTGTTTTATCAGATTTGGATATAATCACATTAAACAATCATTTTCAGCTATGTAGCCTATGAAGTTCATTTTTTTCCGAAATTTATCTATGGTGATGAAATTTAATTTTGGTTCATAACTCAATTTTATTTTTAATGGTATTATTGAAGTTAGTTTGTTGATTATTTCTCACACAATAACACAATGATCAGAAACATAGAAGTAACTAGATGTATTAGTACTCAAATAGTATTCCCTCTAAAATAAAACCAAGGATTTGATCGTAACACATTTGAGGACAACAAAATCAGAACTTCAAAACTAATTTGACTACATAAGAAAACTCAGGAACAAAAGAAGGCCTGATTACCTTGCTAGTGATACTCCGTATAAACTACTCTAAGTTAGCATTCTAGATATAATATAAATAGAAATATTACTATCCTTTCACAATATACTCTCTAGATAAGAGAAGATTGAAGCATCTATATAGTCATAATGTGCTCATATGCAGTTGCTAATATTCTTCAAATAGAAAAGCCATTCTATGGTTATGGAAATATTCCGTGAATATATTCTAAAAATGCAATATTAGAAAGAAATATAATTCGAGTCCAGAATAATATACTCACATACTCTAACCAAAATAGATAACAATATTTTAGTGTAATCTAAGCAATCATTTTTTTTTTAACAAACTAAGCAATCAAATTACTATCTTTATTTTGAGAATTTTGTTGTCTTTCACAAATAGCTGCCTTTACCTCATTCAAAATTTGAGAGGTGCACTCAATACAATTCAAAATTTTTGACATATTCCCAAAATTTCTAATCAAATTTTGTTTGTTTATATATAGAATCTTATAGTTATTTCCACCTAAACTTCTCATCACATCAACCATGCATGGTTGTAATGTCAAAAATATATTGTTTAAATCTTCAGTTGGGAATATGTCAAAAGCCTTCTCCACAGCTGCAATAAATTCATCAATTATAGCTAGAGACTCTTGACGTTGAAGTGAATTAATAGCTCTAAAAAAAACCAAGATCCAAGACATTCATATTGGCACTGTTTGCAAGTTGACAACATAAACGAATGTCGAATCCATCTTTTTTCGTAGCTTCTACAAACTTGACATCATTAACGTCTAAATGTAGCTTTACATTATTTTGTTGAATGAAGATGGTCCTAGAACTAGAACATGGTCATTTTTCTTTGATTGAAGGCAACAATTTTTTGATTAAACATGATTGAATAACATCTTTAGTAACTGACAAAATTGGCTTTGTCTCCAAA
This sequence comes from Trema orientale, assembly GCA_002914845.1. Classification (NCBI taxonomy): domain Eukaryota; kingdom Viridiplantae; phylum Streptophyta; class Magnoliopsida; order Rosales; family Cannabaceae; genus Trema; species Trema orientale. The sequence continues at coordinate 1,992,150 of JXTC01000003.1, forward strand.
ATACATACTATATAGTTTTTACTATTCCTCTTGGCTACTTCCTTAAACACAAATTGCCATATTCCAATTTTTCCATTGAATTCTTTATTGGAAATTTCATCAAATCGTGGACGAGTGACTACAGCCAAAAACATAAACTTCGTAATAAATCTTTTACTTTTGCATGTGCAAAAGGGCTCTGTTTCATCCAGATAGAGATAATACTTTTGTGACGTCTTAGACATATAAAACCACTTTTCATCAATATGAATTTGATTGTGTATGTTGACAAACAAAGGTTTAGATTCAAGTGTACCTTTGTCAATCATTGACAAGTAGAACTCCAACCTCGCTCTCTTGTTGTCATCCGACAAATATGGTTTCACAGAATTTGAGTGCGGCCGGATGTATTCTTCTTTGATTCTTCTATGTATGGTTGATTTTGGCACACCCAAAGCCTTTGATAAGGATCTTATATTTGTTCGACGACGAAAAGGTATATCTTTCATTTGTTCTAAATCTACTTCAACTCCCTTATGACTAACTCTTTTCACAAGAAGAATAATATGGTAGATCACCATTTGTAGTAGTACAACTTTTTGCATCATGCCAAATTCGAGAAACTGATCCAGTAGATATAGAAAAAGAGTTGCCAACTTTAGAATTGACTCCTCTTGCTAACTTTCCATCTTTGCTTTCTTGGAGTAGCATTTCAAAAATAGCTCTCTTCTTGACACAAGTGAAATTTTTGTTTTTGTTTCGATGATGCATATGATTTTCAGGCTCGGTCATGGTATTGCCAAGAGAGTTAACATCTTTCAGAAAATGATTCAAATCAATAAGATTATTTTGTAGAGAAAGTAAATAGATATCATTAGGTGAAGGGACATTTTCTGGAAAAACATTTAAATCAATGGAACTAATTTGTGATCTGAACTATTCTTTTTTCGCTTGTGATTAAATCTAGCTACATGTCTTTATTTATAGAGTTCAATCTAAAAAATCAAAAACAAGTTTGGCAGGTAAATGAAAAATATTTGAAAAACCTTAGGCATATTACCAAATTGAAAAATTTTTTGATCAAAAATCCAAATTTTTGATGGTTGCCAGGTTTTGCAATTTCGTTAAATTTTATCCCTACTAGCCAACTTTTAAACATGAATTACCCTGAGCCTTGCATTAAAGAATGGTTAGTTCCAAGAATAATTTAATATTTTATAGCCATCTAGTCTTAATAGAGTAATGAATTATCTAATATTAATGTAGGGGTATATTATGAAAAACATAAGTAGAATTAGTTATTCCAAGGATATTAATTAAATTTTCTTAATCTGTATAAAAATAGAAGGAAGCCTATCTTTGTGGGATGGAAGGAGTAGTAATATTGATAGTGCTTATCTGTTCAATTGAAGCCTCACTTTCACTCTTGTACAGTAAGGACTATAACAATCATATATGTACAAGTAATGCAATGAGGTATTTTAAGGTGCCTAGCTCTACGTGAAGTGTCAATTTTTTACTAAGTGATTATAATTAATACATTAGGTTTCACACAGAGTTCCACCTGAAATATTATTAGATTTTCCACTAAAAAACTGAGATAGCATGTAAAGTGGGCACATATATTGACAATTCCAACTTCCAAGTAACAAGAAAGATCCTTTTTTTTTTTTTTTGGGCTAAATATATAACAAGAAAGAAAAATCATAACAAGTAGTATATTCCCACTAAAGAAGGGCGAGAAAATATTAAAATGCGACGCACAAAATTCAAGTAAACATGTACTCATTTTATTTATTTTGCTCTTTTGAAAGCAAAACCATAAGGGCTATTTATTCAAAATTGGAAAAATAAAATGAGAAAACAAAGTACTTATTTGAAGGTTTTTCTACCAACTCTTATGCACAGAAAATTTAACACAATATTTTGTCTTCCTTTTCGATTTGGCACAAAAATCGAAAAATAATCATTAAAAGTCAGTTGATTCATAGAGAATATTATTAAAATTTGGAAAGAAAATTGAGAAATATTCAATAATTTCATTCATCAACTAGTACATCCACAATACATAAAGGCTTTGGTATGCAGAATAGGATATGATAGGACTAGACTATTTTAAAGGATTGGATTGGATTGAATAAGATAAAATTATAGTCCAATCCTATCCCACGTTTGATGTGCTACTTTTTGTTAAGATAGGATTAGCATGTGTGTTTCATAGTTTGAACTAAATAACAAATTTTGAGGTTTGATTATTTAGAAAAATACTAATTTTAAAAATTAATTTAGAAAAATACCATTTTTAAAACTCAATTTTGTAAAAAATATCATTTTTAAAAACTTATTTACAAAAATACTACATTTAAAAAATATATTTTGAAAAATACCACTTTTAAAACTTATTTTTGGAAAAAAAATAATTTTTTTCAAAATTATTTGCAAAAATACCACTTATAAAAAAATATTTCAAAAAATACCATTTCTAGTTTTACCACTTTTAAAAGTTAATTTCGAAAGTACCATTTTTTACTACTTCAAAAACATTATATTATTTTTAATCAAATTCCCAATTCCTCCTAATCTCAAATTCTTAAAGGATAAGATTATCCCGTTTTAAAAGTATTATTATTGGAGTGGATTATTTTAATCCAATCCGATTCCTCTCATATGCATGTACCAAATATGGGATTAATTTAATCCAATCTAATCTCATCATTACCTGCATTCCAAACATGGCCAAAGGATGTCAATATTTGCAGATAAAAACATCAAACAAGCAATAAAGGAAAAGAAATGCAATAAATCCTTGAAATTTGAAAATTACCGAAAAAAAAAAGAAAAATATTATAATAACAATGGAACCTATTGAAAATTTTGACCAAGGATTATGACAGAGAAAATGAAACGAAATTTCTAATTTCTAATCATAGTCATTTGATAAAATCAAACAATCAAAATTAGGATACCATCAATGAGTAAGTATAGGTATTACTCGTTGAAAAAACACCCTATAAATATGGACTTTTAATAAAAAGTACTTTAAAAAATTTCAGCATAAAAATACGTCTAATATTATTAGTAAATTTATTTATACGTGTATAATACGATTGATTTATTAAAACACATATATTAAAATATGCTAATAAAAGTTAAAAATCTTTTATAAAAAAAAATTATTGCATTCGTCACCTAGTTTAGTTTGCTTGGTCGAAAAATATCATTTTTTTTATCGTGAGGAAACCATATTTTTCCAGGTACGTTAACATTAATAAGAATGACGTTGTATGATTATGTGTAAAACGTCATGACTATGTCATCCAATCGTTTCAATTAGCACTTCTCTCAATTAATTTCGTCATATGGTCACTAAGTAGCACGTGTTACATATTTTCAAGTCTTACGCCTAATTAGTTCCCACTGACTTTCCGTCAATTCTAATCAAATTAAGTTTAATACAGCAACATGTTCATACAATTTCCTTCGAGAATATTGCTCGGTATTATTTATTCATCATTTTTCAACTTTGATCAAAAATAAAAGACATGGTGAAGAAGTTTGACACCATTTATGTGGTTGACCCTTATCTTCTCGATCCCTCTCACAAACAAATGGCAGCCCATGGATTTAATAAATAGTAAATAACTACTTCAATGAAAGTACTCTAATTTTCTTACAAATTTGGTTGATTAAAGATAAAATAGGACTTCCCTTCTTCATTAAAGCGGTAAAATGATAAAGTAAAAGTGGTTGTACATATCCTTTCAAAAGAAAAAAGTGGTTGTACATATTACGTCATAAAAACACGCATTTGTTTGTCAAAAGATGAACTTTTCCTCTCATGCGAATTTAGTTTATAACAGCAATATTATTTGTCCTAACAAGAAAAATGATCCCTATCTAACAAGAAAAATACCTAACAGAAATATATATATATATATAATATGGTGTAGTAGAAATATATCAATATATATAATGGTGTTAGTAGAAAACTATGGATCTATTAATTTTGGTGCAATTATAGTATTAGTTATTTTATCGGTTTCTAAATTATTACAAAGACATATGTTTTACTTCCTAAACTTGAAAGTCGAAAGTTAATAGTATCAACGGTCCTTAAACTTAGTAATAAAAAGGTTTTACTCTTTAGAGTACTTTATTTTGAGTATCAGAAACTATAAACGTTTTGAGTATCCAAAGAAGAAATTTTAAAATTTTAAGGCTACAATTGAGATACTTTTTTTTTTAAGGAAAATTGAGATACTTTTTAAAACTATGACCAATCAAGTAACTAACATTCCTAGCCTTACTTAACAATTTCGACCTTTATTTTACCAACCCACACAATTGAAATTAATAAGAAAACATAAAAATATTTTATCTAAAAGCGTCAATTTGGCCCTTTTTCACTACTCCTCTCATGTCTATATATATATATATATAAGAACCCATACTCATCTCCTCAATACACCAACATAGGAATTAGTAGTTCTATCAATCTTCTTACTTAATTATCTCTTTTATTCTCTTGATCAAGTACATTCTTCCTTTATAATTTAGAAAATGGGTACCACATTGGCACAATGTGCTCTAGCACTGCTGATCTTTGCTTCATGGCAAGCCGAGATTGGCGGTTCGGGTTTAACTACACCGACTGGAAGCTAAAACACGGGTATGGCTGGTGGCAATATCACCTCAACAAGACGCAAGAAGCTGCTCCTAATAAGATTGTTGTGGGTGGCTCGGAACACTGGCACTTCGGCTTCAACTACACCAACTGGGCTCTCAATCATGGTCCATTTTACCTTAATGATGTTCTAGGTAATTTTAATTAGCTCAACTCCTTTTTAATGAATATCCAAATTTTTCTTTGTAAATCAATGGGGTAGACGTGGCTATCTTCTTGAGGAAATTAGGAGACGAGGTTTCAAAAAATAATATCAAATATACGGTACTGTATTTTTTTTAAATTTTTGTATGGTATTTTTTTCGAAAAATACCGCATTATTTTTTTTTCCCTCCTATTGACAGACTATCCCTATAGTAAGATAAAACTCCAACACCCAGAGAAATTGACAAAACAGCTACCAACCCAGCAGACCTTGTAGGCCGCGACTCTCGCCCCGGGCGCCATTCCCCTAGCGGGTCCGTACGCATAGCCCAGAAGGTTCACCACCCTGACAGGAGAGTCGGCAACGGTGGCTGCAGTTTGGGTCCTATTACCGTTTTGGTCTCTCGGCGATTTGTACTTGTCTTGAGTGTTGATTTCTCCGGTGGCGGATTTGTTCCCCTAGTAGAACATTCTGGCTCTGACGATCTTCCAGCTGCATTGTCGCTTCGTGAAGTCTCAGCCAATCTCACACGCCTCTTTCCAGTGAGCTGGATTCCTATTAGAAAATAAACTTATTTGTGACCCATTGGGTCATAGATAAGTAGTTTAGTTATTTGGGCTTGTGTTGTGAGTTGGGCTTATGTTTGGTGTGTGTATCTAATAGCCCATAGTTTAATATCCTAGTTTCTAGAGTATTTTTGTATTTGCTAGTTTACTCTTGTATTTGCTAGATTGTATAATTAATTAATTAGGTGGTTGGAGGTTACATGGAGCATCTAGAATTATCCTTGGAGTAGTATAAATAAAGTGCTAATCCCCCTATTTTGTATCAAGCGAAATAGAAACAATTCAAGTAGTAATATAAGTTCTTCTCTTCCACCAAATTTCTCTATAGTTTTTTCCTTAGCCTTTTTTAGCCTCTCTAACCTTTCTAGCCTTAAAAATCTCCTATTTCCAACAAAGTGGTATCAGAGCGAGTTTGTGAGTTCTCTTGAAATTCTAAGTATGCTCTGTGGTTGCAGTTTTGACTGATCTTCCACATCAGAAAAGAATTCTTGAGATTGAGAGTATTAGCCATTTATTCCAAATATACCACTATTATATATCAAATCGAAGAGCTCGACGAGACAAACATGCTGCCACAAAAATCAGCCCAATCGGAATCCGAACGAATCTGTACGAGTCATCAGAAGTTTGCTACTACAAACTGAGTCAACTCACCGAGTTGAGCCGAGTCAGAGCCGTTTGACTGAGCCGTTAGAGCCGTTGACCGAGCCATTGACCAAGCCGTCAGAACTGTTTGACCACGCCATTGACAAAGCCGTTGGAGCCATTGACCGTGCCGTTGACCAGACTGTTGACCAGCATTGACCGTTGACCGAGTGGTTGACTTTGACCATTGACTTTGACCAAGTCGATATAGTAGTCAATCTTAAGGTTTTTCGACGTTTCGGATCGATCCGTGTAGTCGAAATTTCTAAAAGCTCACTCTATTAAGAGTTATAACTACTGGCAGTTTAGCATCTCTTCAAGTTCCACCACTCCATGGCAACAACTTTGATAATTGGACTATCAAAATGAAAGTCCTCCTTGGAGCACATGATGTCTGGGATATAGTGGAGAAAGGCTACGAAGAGCCAAGAGATAAGGCGTTACCATCCCCAACACAGAGAAATAGTTTAAAAGACTCAAGAAAGAGAGACAAAAAGCCTCTCTTCCTCATCTACCAAGCCTTAGATGATGATGGGTTTGGGAAAACCTCAAGTGCAACCTCCGCCAAGGAAGCATGGGAGAAACTTCAAATTTCATATAAGGGAGAAGAAAAAGTTAAAAAAGTACGCCTTCAAACTCTAAGAGGAGAGTTTGATTTATTGCACATGACAGAGACTGAGTCAGTTTCTGACTATTTTTCTAGAGTTCTAACCATTTCTAATCAAATGAAAAGAAATAGTGAGAAACTAGAAAATGTTATGATCATAGAAAATATTCTTCGATCGTTAGATCCAAAATTCGAGAATATTGTTACTGTCATTGAAGAAACAAAAGATTTAGGAGCCATAACGATAGAACAACTCATGGGTTCCTTGCAAGCCCACGAAGAAAAGAAAAAGAAGATGCAAAATTTCAATGAGCAGCTCCTCAAGGCTCAACTCCAAGAGAAAGAAGAAGATTTCAACAATGGAAGAGGACATGGAAGAGGTCGTGGCCAAGGAAGAGGTCGCAGACGGGGAAGAGGAGGAAGAGGATACTGTTGGAAATATGCCCTAGAAAGCAGTTTCTTTGTTTGACATTTTAAACAATGTTTATTGGATTTAAGTGTTATCTATTTGTTGTTAATAAATTCTATATTATGTCCTAATTATATACATGTGATGTTTATGTTTTCTATTATGCAAACGTCTAAAAGTTTCCATGACTAATAATGAGTAATAAAGAATTGTTCGTGTGAAGTGTTCACATATGGGAGACTAAATTCTTTATTTCATTATGTCTAAATTAAAAGTTCACATTCTGCAAATAAAGATGGAATACTTTATTTTGCCATAGAATGTAGTGTTGTCTATTTCAACGGGATTGATGAGGTCTCCAGTCATCGAAGTATCTGACTTCGGATAGAAATACTAGTGCATTATAAGAAAGTTATAAAGGCATTGAACTGGACCAAGTGAAAATAGAATTTGAGATTAAGAGCCGTAACTCAATATTCTATCTTTCACTAATCTAGCACTATTGCAAAATTATCTTAATCCTAGTGATTGTCGGACTTACTTTCATGAGTTTTATCTTTTTGACTTACTAAAGGACTAGTTTCAATTATATGGTTCGAACTCCGGTATCTTGGAAGATAAGATTTATGAATTGACGAGAACGCCCTTCATGATTTGGACACCATGCATACAATGTCACTTTGAGTTTTTTCAAGGACTTGGATAATAAAAAACTAAGCGCCAGGTATTCACTTTGTGAATTTGACTGTGTTTGTATGCGCAGTTACAAACACCGTAGTCAATTATTATCCATTAGATGAAAAATGGCAACTCAAAGGTAAATATGTACTAGAGGGGTAATACGGTAATTTTACCTCACTAGTACGGCATTGCATTGGGGGTATATCTGCAGGTATAGTATATGTTAAATGGATCAGGTTAATTAAAGTGTTAATTGGCTTCACAGAAAATATATGACATTTAGTCTAAGAGTACAATATTGGGCCTATAGTGGAGTACCCCAATATTAATGGACAATGTCCAGTCATAATTAAGAGTTAATTATGCCTGTGGGCAGTTGGCCCATTGGAGCTTAGATTATTTGGATCCATAAGGTCCCCTGTCTAGCTCACACATAGCCCAATACTAATTGGATAGTCAGTTGAGCCTAATAAGCCCACGAGGGTTTACATCTCTCTAGTACTTAAGAGAAAAGTTCTCCTAAGCCTGCACACAAGAGAGCTACACGCCTACTACATGCACAGAAACTGTGTTTGGCGTGAAACAGAGAGGAAAAGAGAGAGTGAGAGTGACGAGCTACCATGGGAGAAATCCCGAGCTCGTTCATGGCCGCTGAGGGAGAGATACCCATGGCTGTAAACGTGCAATCAAAGAGAAGGAAGAGCGTCTTCCGGATCGTCCGCACATCTCTCGTTGAGAATCAAGAAGGTGCCCACACACTGGATCATTCAACGAGCTCCAGAGAATAGACGGGAAGGCTCAATAGTTATAAAGCACTTCTAGGTTTTATCTAAAACAAGATCCATGAATTGATTTATATTAGATCAACGATCCTGTTTATTTTATTTTGTAAAATTTCAAGAAAATTTTAAAATACCAATTCCGTTGCGTTCTTGATTTGTTTACAAAACTGCGGAAATCGTTTTTGGTAAAATCGTTTTTTAGTAAATTTATTTTCGGAATATCCAGCAGATGCTTCAACAACAATTATGAAAATGAAGATAGAAGAGAAAGTTCAACAAGAAGTCGTGGAAGAGGTATCCCACAGCGTTGGCATGACAAATCCCAAATCAGGTGTCACAACTGTCAGAGATATGGTCATTACGCTTCCGAATACAGAGCTCCAAAGAAGGTGCAAGAGAGAGCCAACTATGCCGAAGATAAAAGACAAGAGGAAGATATGTTATTGTTAGTATTCAAAGAGACCAATGGGTGCCAAGAAAATACATGGTACTTTGACAGTGGTGCAAGCAATCGTATGTGTGGAAGAAGGGATATATTCGTAGAGCTTAACGAGTCAGTAACTGGGAATGTTTCATTTGGAGATGATTCCAAGGCAGTAGTAAAGGGCAAAGGTAAAATTCTCATACGCTTGAGAAATAGAGAACATCAGTTTATTCCAAACGTTTACTACGTGCCTAACATGAAGAGTAATATCTTGAGTATTGGCCAACTCTTAGAGAAAGACTATGATATTTACATGAAAAAAAAATAGTCTTTCTTTAAGAGACAATAGAAACAAGTTAATCACCAAAGTACCAATGACAAGAAATAGAATGTTTTTGTTACACATTCAAAATGACGTGGCAAAGTGTCTAAAGGCTTGCTACAAAGATTCATCATGGCTTTGGCACCTAAGGTTTGGACATCTCAATTTGACGGCCTAGAATTATTAGCAAAAAAGGAGATGGTTCGAGGTTTACCCTTCATTAGTCAACCAGACCAATTATGTGAAGGATACTTGTTGGGAAAGCAATTCAGAAGAAGTTTTCCAAGAGAATCAAGTTCCTGAGCCCATAAACTGCTTGAGCTCATACATACCAATGTGTGTGGTCCAATAAGACCAAACTCTCTCGGTAAGAGTAACTACTTTCTCCTCTTTATTGATGATTTTTCAAGAAAGACCTAGGTATATTTCTTGAAGGAGAAATCAGAAGTGTTCGAAAAATTCAAGAAGTTCAAGGCACTTGTTGAAAAGGAAAGTGGCCGAAGTATCAAGGCAATGAGATCTGATAGAGGAGGAGAATTCACATCCCATGAGTTTCAGAAGTATTGTGAAAACAATGGCATCCGCCGTCCTTTAACAGTACCAAGATCTCCCCAACAAAATGGTGTTGCAGAAAGAAAGAATAGAACAATCCTTAACATCTTTAGAAGCATGCTCAAGAGCAAAGGGATGCCGAAGGAGTTTTGGGCTGAAGCTGTAGCTTGTGCAGTTTAATCGCTCTCCAACAAGAAGCGTATGGGGAAAGATGCTACAAGAAGCTTGGAGCGGAAGAAAGCCTGGAATCTCTCACCTAAGAGTGTTTGGAAGCATAGCTTATGCTCACGTGCCCGATGAAAAGTGAACAAAGCTCGACGATAAAAGTGAGAAGTTCATCTTTATCGGCTACGACTCTAACTCAAAAGGCTATAAGCTCTATAAACCAAGCAATGGCAAGACTATTATTAGTCGCGATGTAGAGTTTGACGAAGAGAGCACCTGGGAATGGCATACACAAGAAGGAAATTATGACTTTTTACCATACATTGAAGAAGAAAGCGAGCAACAAAGAGTAAAGCAAGTAAGAGAAGAACCGCAAGAGCCTATTACCCTACCTACTTCACCAATGGCAAGCACTCATTAAGAAACAACACCAGGATCGTCTTCAAGTAGCAATTCAAGTGAAAGGATACCAAGATTAAGGAGCTTATAAGAGATATATGATGTGACTGAGAATCAAAATGACTTGACTCTCTTTTGCCTCCTTGCTGATTATAAACCATTAAACTTTGATAAAGATGTTCAAAATAAAAAGTGGCGAGATGCGATGGATAAAGAAATAAGGGCGATCACAAAGAATGATACATGGGAGCTTGCTACACTTCCAAAAGAGCACAAAGCAATCAGCGTGAAATGGGTTTACAAGGCTAAAAAGAATGCTAAAGGAGAAGTGGAGAGATATAAGGCAAGATTGGTCGCAAAGGGATATATAGCCAAAGACCCGGCATAGACTATGATGAGGTTTGCTCCTGTCGCTCGTCTAGAAATGGTATGATTGATCATCTCATTGGCTGCTCAAAATAAATGGAAAATTCATCAAATGGACGTCAAGTCCACTTTCTTAAATGGAGTCCTTGAAGAGAAAGTCTATATAGAGCAACCATCTGGATATGAGATTAAGGGACAAGAAGATAAGGTTCTGAAGTTGAAGAAAGCCCTTTACGGGTTAAAACTAGCACCGAGAGCATAGAATAGCCGCATCGACAAGTACTTCCAAGATAACAACTTCATTAAATGTCCTTATGAGTATGCATTGTACATCAAAGTAAAAGATGGAGATATTATGATCGTATGCCTCTATGTCGATGATTTGATCTTCACGGGGAGTAATCCATCCATGTTCGAAGAATTTAAGAAAGCAATGACAAAAGAGTTCGAGATGACTGACATCGGACTCATGTGTTACTATCTTGCCATAGAAGTGAAGCAAGAAGAAGATAGAATTTTCATTTCACAAGAAGGTTATGCCAAAGAGATCATTAAGAAGTTCAAAATGAATGACTGCAAAGCTGTCAATACACCGATCGAATGTGGAGTCAAACTATCAAAGCATGACGAAGGAGAAAAGGTGGATCAAACACTCTACAAGAGCTTAGTTGGAAGTTTGCGCTACCTGACTTGCACAAGACCTGACATTCTCTATGCTGTAGGCCTGGTCAGTCGTTACATGAAATCTCCAACAACCACTCACTTGAAAGTTGCCAAGAGAATTCTTCGATATATTAAAGGTACAACTAACTTTGGCTTACGATATTCTTCATCTAATGACTATAAACTTGTGGGTTATAGTGATAGTGATTGAAGTGGAGACGTAGATGATCGAAATAGTACAAATGGCTTTACATTCTTCATAGGAGACACTGCTTTCACATGGATGTCTAAGAAGCAACCAATCGTCACACTTTCAAGCTGTGAAGCAGAGTATGTTGCAGCTACATCATGGGTCTATCATGCAATTTGGCTAAGAAACTTATTGAAGGAACTATGCATTCTGCAGAATAAACCCACTGAGATCTGTATTGACAATAAATCAGCAATTGCTTTGGTAAAGAATCCTGTCTTCCATGATAGAAGCAAGCACATCGAAACCCGCTACCATTACATAAGAGAATGTGTTGCAAAAAAGGATGTGCAACTGAAGTATGTGAAGACTCAAGACCAAGTGGCAGATATTTTCACCAAGCCACTCAAGCATGAAGATTTTCTCAAGCTAAGAAAACTACTAGGTGTCACAAATCAAGTTTAAGGGAAGGTGTTAGAAAATAAACTTATTTGTGACCCATTGGGCCATAGATAAGTACTTTAGTTATTTGGGCTTGTGTTGTGAGTTGGGCTTGTGTTTGGTGTGTGTGTGTGTATCTAATAGCCCATAGTTTAATATCCTAGTTTCTAGAGTATTCTTTTGTTTGCTAGTTTACTCTTGTATTTGCTAGATTGTATAATTAATTAATTAGGTGGTTGGAGGTTACATGGAGCATCTAGAATCATCCTTGGAGTAGTATAAATAGAGTGCTCCTCCCCCTATTTTGTATTAAGCCAAATAGAAACAATTCAAGTAGTAATACAAGTTCTTCTCTTCCACCAAATTTCTCTCTAGTTTCTCCCTTAGCCTTTTTTAGCCTCTCTAGTCTTTCTAGCCTTAAAAATCTCCTATTTCCAATAATTCCAGTGTCCTTGAAGCTCTCACTATCCGGCTAAATCCCGGTGTCCCGAACTCTGACGATGACGTCATGATTGGAGAGTCTCTGCGCCGGATCGAGCCCCAAAAACAGGGGACTTCTCGTTGTGTGGAGCTTGTATGTACTTTGTTTCGGGGAATATGGCCAAGACACTGTCTTCTTCTTCGAGCCTCTGAGCTTCTTCCTCACTTAACCGAGCAGCGACTCCATGAAAAATATTTTGGTAACTATACAAGCTCAAGCCTCTGAGCAACTCCACGACTCTGTGAGACGCGACTCCGCGACTTTGAGCCTCTGAGCAACTTTCTCTCGCTGACTCTGCTTGTCAGTCTCTCTCTCTCTCTCAAATCCCGGATAACTAATAACTAGATTGTCTAAAAACTCGAAACTAAATAGGTAACTTGTAACCAAATTAGCTACTGGTAACGTAATCAGTTACTGGTTACAAGTAACTAAAAATTGACAGGAGTAATTAGAAATCTATAACCAGTAACTAAATTGGTAATGATAACAAGAAACCGCTAACCGAATTAGTAGTAATAAATAAAAACTAATAACTAATTTGGCAGTGGTAACTAGAAACTAATAACGAATATGATAACTAGTCTGGTACCTAATTTTGTTACCACTCTAGTAAGTATAGCCAAATTGGTAACTTGAAATTAGATTGGTTATTGATAACTGATAACCGAAAAGTAACAAAATTGGTAACTAGTAATTAGATTAGTTATTAGGTTTCAATAACCAGAATATCTAGAAACTAGTAACTAAATGGGTAACTAGTAACCAGATTAGCTAGTAGTAGCTTAATCGGTTATCAATAACTAGTAACGATATTGGTAACTAGTAACTAGAAATTGGTAGTGGTAACTAGAAAATCTGTAACCAATAACCAAATTAGTAGTGGCAACCAGAAACCCGTTACCCGAATCAGTAGTGATAAACAGAAACTAGTAACCAAATTGGCAATGGTAATTAGAAATTAGTAACCAATATGATAATTAGTTTGGTACCTAATCTTGTTACCACTCTAGTAACTGGTAACCAAATTAGTAACTAGTAATTAGATTGGTTATTGGTAACTCATAAAGAAATAACGAGTAACTAAACTAGTTAATGGTAACTAATCAATCACAAAACTGGAGTAACTATTAATTAATCTGGCATTAATCATTAAAAAAATAGGTGAAATAGAAAGGGAAAAAAAAGGAAAAGAATTCAAATCTCATTGTTCTTCTTTCATTTAAAAAAAAAAAGTGAAATGGAAAAAAAAAATTTTAAATAGAAAAAAGGAAGGATTATGGTTGATGAGAGGAAAAATAATATAGAGATATTTAGGTGGATGACCAAAATTTTAAATTTGATTAAGTAGATGTCCACTTTTAAAGTTTTATAGCTAAATATCCAGGTATATATATTTTTACACTTGGTAAATACACATACCTACTAATTTTATTTACTGTACTAAAATGTACTGGGTATATAATTTTTTATACTTGGTATATAAAATTTTACACTTGGTATATAAGCATATATACCGGATATTTTGTTATAACGTTTGACAAAGGGGTATTTACTGAAATTGGGCCCAAAATTTAGTCATATTTCTATAAGCCCCAAAAATATAAGTGAATTTTAAAAAAAAAAAGTTTACTTATTGGGTCTCGATCCTGGGAAGGAAGTGAGTAAAATAAATGAAAGCCAATCATTACACTAGAAAGATTTTTATAGTACTTGCTAACCATTTTAACATAAAAAAGCTGTTATTAAAAAAGATGGCTTTAATTACGACAGTGCCACCTCGTTTTTTACTCTCACTTTTTTTCAAAAATACTAACCCTATGTAGTATGAAAACTAACTCTTTTTCATAGTAGCATATTTATGTAATACTTTTTATTTTTTAACGGTAAATCCCAAGAAAACCCTATCTTCTTAGCTAGGCAGGCTTTGGTAGAGAGTTTTTTGGGCTGACTAGTTCGACTATTTTTTTGCCCAAGACTCGGTATATGACCAAGCTCAGAAGTTTATAGCTAAATATCCAACCCACTTAATGATAAAAATGTAAATAAAATAATATTCCACAATTGAAGCTTTAAAAGAAATGAACATTTAACTATAACTTTGAAAATATGGACAATTTCTTAAGCTAATTTAAAAAATTAGTTATCCAGCTAGTTTTCTCGAGTTGAGTTTGGTTTTGTTGTTTTTAACTTAAAATCATCTTAAAATTAGAATAAAATGTATATCATATAGATAGTAAATTACCCAAGTTCTATTTTAGAAAAAGTATATCTCTGATCATATATATTAAGATTTTACATGCATGTGCATACTGACGGTGCCAATCATAGGCGAGGGGGGCACCTGACTTGTTAAAAACAAAATTTCTAGCGTATATGATGAATTTTAATACTTTTTTTTTTTTTTGGTCGAAACGTATATGAATTTTAATACTTACTTTTATGTACCTTTAGTTCAAACTATAGATATGCCCCCTTCGAAATACTTAATTTATACACATTGCCCTCCCATAAATAAAGGGAAATCGATATAAATAGTAGTAATTTTAACTAAAATGTCTTTTTTAGTAGCGTTTTGAAAAATAACTTTTCTAGTAGTATTTTAATGTTTTGTGACTCTATGTTACGGAGAGTCACACAATTTGTGACTACTGATTAGTCTTAGAAAAGTCATAATTTTATAGTCACAAATTGTGTGACCACTCGTCACATAATTTGTGACACTACTAAAAATGTCAATTTAAAAAAAAAAACCACTAAAAAAGTCACTTTGTGTCAAATTAGTACTAACCATGTCAATTTCCCATAAATAAACAAGGGACTTATAGAAATGTAACCAAATTTTGGGCCCAATTTCAGTATTTGTCCTTTTGTCAAATGTTATAGTAAAATATCCGATATATATTTATATACCAAGTATAAAATTTTATATACCAAGTATAAAAGACTATATACCCAATACATTTCAATACAGTAACTAAAATTGGTATATATATTTATCTACCTAGTATAAAAATATATATATTTGAATATTTAGCTATAAAATTTTAAAAATAGACATCTATTTAATCAAATTTAAAATATTGGTCATCCACCTAAATTTCTCAATAAACAATTAGAGTTAAAGGCCCATAAGGACAAATAAAAACGACAGCCCAAGTCCAAGGGTAAAAGGCATAGTAATGGATTGTGTTTTTTTTTTTTCCCTCCCTTGAGAAATCTTTTAATTGGCTTCTTAAAAATAGTGTTAAAAATGTGAAAACCTACTTGTCTTCAACTTTCTTTATCCTTCGTGAGAGAAAGAGAGTGAGAGAAAGCAATAACACAAAATTTTGAAACTTCATATATAATTGAAGAATTAAAGGAGAGAAATATAAAATAAAAATTTAAAATAATAATAATAATAAAAAAAGGATTTGGGCGAAGCTAAGAAAATAAAGGGGAAAAAGACTCATCCTTTTAGTCCAAAATCAAAGTAAGCAAATTATTTCTTCCATAATAAATTTCAAATTTTATTTTCAGTCAAGTTCTTTCAACAATTCTTTTCAAATCAGAACTTCAAATTTATGAAAATAATCTGTTTCTCCTTTCACATATTGGAATTGCATTGAATAACTAGGAATATATCAAACGAAAAAGATTAGTATTAATGTGACAAAGTTATCATTTATATATGCATGAAAATGTATGACTGTAGTTGTAATTTACTAACAAAATTGATTAAATTATTATGTTGAATTTTTTCATGTATTATTTTGTTTAGGGAATTTACTTGTTATGTCCCTAAGAGCTCCACCACTGCATTTGCATGTGACTAACTACACGTAACAACTTCAGCATCATCCCTATCTTTCATAAAGAATATTATATAACTGTTGACAACGTTACGTGCATTTATAATATGATATATATATATATAGGTTCCAATCCAATAAATATTTTTTTTAACATATTTATAGATTTTTTTTTTAACTATATTTGTGTAGTTGGGAAAAAAATAATAAAAATAAATGTTTGTTATATAATATTTTTTTCTATCCAACTTTTTTCATGAAATGATATGCATGATGGATTTTAATTGAGTAAGCAAAATAATACTTATGAACAAGTAAAAACAAAAATACCTACACGATTGGTGCCCATAATATATATATATAGGTTTTTTCCCCCTCTTTTGCAAATTACTACATGTATTTTCTGTAAAGGACGGAATTCAGTTTTGATAAGATTTACTAGCTACAAATATAACATGACGTTTTACTCTTATGCGTATTAATGTAATTGGTTGCAGTATTCAAGTACGATCCCCCCCCACTAATGGCCCGCTCCCGCACAGCGTGTACCTGCTACCAGACCTTATTTTGAGCTTCATAAAGTGCGACCTGAGTCGAGCGGAGAAGGCAGCGGAGACGACACAAGGCGACGGCCAAGGCTTTGAGTTCCCCTTGAAGAGTTGGAAGCCTTATGACTTCGCTTGTGGCGAGAGCAACGGCATCCACTGCGACCTTGGTCTCATGAAGTTCTTCGTTTTGCCAATGCTTCGCGGCTGGAATAAATGATCATCATGATCATGATGATCAACAAAGAAATAAGAAGATGAGCAACAACAACGAGTTAATTAACCCAATTACCTTCTTTTTTCTTCTTCTTTTTTTTTTTCTTTTTTGTTTTCCCAAGTTAGTTTTCATGGTGTGTTGTTGTATCAGAGGTAATCAATTTTGAAAGTCAAGTAACTAATAAAGTTCTATCAGTGTGACTGTTGGTACTTATCAGTGGTAGTACAAGTCCAGTAATCGATATATTGAGTTGTTCTTTAAACTCGGATTATTTTCTAGAAAATTTTGTTTTTAGTGTCTGAAATTTGAAGGGAATTAATGAATAATGTTTTCACTACATATTCTCAAGTGATTAATTTCCTACTTTAAAGTTTAAAGCAAATGAAAGCTAAGATCCCGGGAAAAAAAAATAATGAAAGCTAATATATATTTAAACAAGGCAAGTTTTAAGCACGTACTAGTGTTTGCCCACTCCACGTACGGAAGAAAATCACAAAAGCAAACTTAGACAAAAGACTGAAAGATCTAGACAGGGGAGTGAAATGTGTTTGGTAGAGAGGATAGAAAGGAGGGAGGAAGGAAAAATTAGGAGGGATAGAAGATGTATAGGATAGAAAAGAAAGTGTTTTTCTTTCATTGTTGTTTGGTAAATATGGAGGAAATAAAATTAGTTTATTTTAAAATGACTATTTTACTCTCTTTATTAAAATTTTAAAAATAGTATACAAGGTTAATTTGATAAATTCACTTTAAAATATTTGTAAAAAAAATTTTCTTTCCTCTTTTCTCTTCATTTTTGGGTGGAATATTTGAGTGGGACTTTTCTTCTTCATTTTCTCTCTCCTTTTCTATTCCCTTGCATTTTCCCTTCTACCCAAACACCCAAATTTTTGTTTCCCTCCACTTTTCCCTCAAAATTTTTCCTTCTCTCTTTTTCTTCTCACCAAACATAGCCTTAATGATGTGCATAGTAAAACCTCATATTTAAGAAATATGCTCCATTAATTGAAACTTTGAAATATTTGTTTCTAGATACCTTAAAAGATCAAAATGTCCGAATAATTTCGATGCATTTAGTTGAATTTCAATGATTCTTTTGACGTATTGAGAGTATTTTGGTCCAAGAAGAATATTTTTCGAAGAAACATTAAAAGAGGCATATTTTTTCAAATATGGGTTATTATGAGCATATTTAATGGAAATTCAAGAAATTTTATTCAATATTCTTAATAAGATCTCAAATTTGAGAAATATGCTCTTCTTAATAATCTCTACAATATATGCTTCTAGACACTAGAATGCCCAAATGCCCCCAAAAATTTCAATAATTTTTCATGTATTTTGATGATATTTCGATGATTTCTTTAACCTATTGGGGATATTTTTATCTAAAAAAGGTATATATTTTTCATATAAACGTTGCGATATGGATTTTTTTAAAGTTTGGTTTATTACTAGGCATATATAATGGAGTTTCTCTTAAAATTTTGGGATCTTTAAGCATATTTAAAAAAAGAAACTAGGCAACCAAAAACCTTTAATTTGATGCTTGTACTCAATTTAATAAAACTACGTAATATATGTTCTTTGACTAAAATGCCCTTCATAAAAGAAAGACATAAATTCTCAAAAAAAAAAAACACTCCTTAAATCCACTAGAACATTTTGTATTCAAGTCTAATTGTTACAGCTATTTTTTCAAAATAGTTTCTTAAAAAGTTTTAGATGTTCGATAGTAATTTATGATAAAAAATAAATAAATTTTGATTCATTTTGGCAAACTTTAACAAAAAAACTGAGAAAATTTATTAAATATACTCCAAAAGACTCCATACTTGTCCTATATGCTCAAATTAATAAACATTTGAAATTTATACATCTGGACAACTTTTAGATGACAATACCCTTAAAAAAATTTTAAGCATATTTTATTTCTCAAATATAAGTTATTATCCAAATTTCTTGGTTTAAATACAATGGATAAAGTTTAAAATAGTTTATTATCATGTTTTGAGATATCATAAGGTAATTCCTATATTAAAATATCAAATTTGAGTTAATGGTAGCATTTTGAACCATAATTTGTGAAACTGTTGAAAACAATTGAAAGAATATTGCAAATACCATTTCACTGAAATAGTATCGAAATCTGTCGAATTTTATCGAAAATACTGCTTTCATCCAAATTATATACAAAATATCACTTATCAAACTTGCATCGAATTTGATCGAAAATACCACTTTTTTTAATCGAAAATACTACTTTTTTCGAAATTCTATTGATAATATCATTATTGTATTGAATTGCATCGAAATATTAATGAACTACCAATTTTATCGAAATTTTATCGAAAATATCACTTTTATTTAATGTCATGTTTATTGGAAAAAAAAATTCATCCAAAAACTTTGACAATTATCATAATTTTTTGTTAAAACACATAATTTAACCTAAAATTAATTTTTAACATATAAATTACTTTAGAACATCTCGAAAGTTAGTAATAGGCTATTTTAAGCTAAAAATATTGTCTATAAACTTGGTTTTCAAAATGATTTTGAAGGATTTGAACAATTCTTTTTTAAAAGACTATACTATTGTTTTTATAAAGGCATTTTAGTCAAAGTGCATATATTAAAGAAGTTTATTAACTTGAAAATATAGGTCAAATTAGAATTTTTTTGGTGCATATATCGTCTAATTTCTCAATAAACTACGATAATGGTCGAAACTTTCAACCTCTTTCGACATTATATTTGATGAGTTTAAAAAATAGACATTTTTGTTAAAAACAACACGTTTTTAATACATAGATGAGTGAAAGAAATAGAGAGGAATCTCAAGATGTAAAAAGGTTTTTAAGAGCATAGAAGGTGGGGAAAAAATTGATAGTATAGGTTTGTAAAAAAAAGAAAAAAAGAAAAAGAAAAACAAAGGATGCTTATTAAGAGTATTTAAGCATAGGTTTTTAAACGTTTATTAAATCGAACAACGAACATTTGGGGGTTTTGAAGATATTAATAAAATTTATCTTTAATGATCCCCAAATTTGAAGAAATATGCATATTTAATAGAATTTGTGTAAAAATTGGGCGAGAAAGAGAGAGAGATGAGCGTATTCGGAGGTGATAGCTGGGCGAGGGAGGCGCAGTACAGGAAGAGGCGGGTGGAGGATCTGGTGGTGGAATCCCATCATGCCGCTTCTTTCAAAAAGCTCTCCAATGGCAAGTATGCTTGCCTTCTCTGCCCCCACCATCCCATACTCGATTCCCCTCTCATGTTTCCCGTACGTCTCTCTATCTTTATTTTTTTTTTCATTTTTCTTGTTTAATTTTAATTTGTCTGTCTCCTTATAACTCATTTATTTATTTATTTATCCATCTATTGCCCTAGATAATATTACCAACTCAATTCGAGGAATTACATGACATTCTAGCTTTGAATTTGTGTTTTTGAAGAATTATGATGCAGCTGAAATCGTTATGATAATTTTTAATTAGTACCAAGTCAGGGGTAAAAAGTTGACAATATTGTCCTAATTTAAGAGGGCATTGGTCCAATTTGAACCTGTTAAAGGATCTATATTTATACATCATTGGGTGAATCCGGCTAGACTTCTGTTCATTGAGTTTTACTGTTTTTTGAAGTTCTGAATTTTTGAGAATATATATATGTAATGCTGACTTTTTAACTTTTATTAAGGTTTTTCTGTACTGTTTTGATGCTATAATAAGACTTTCTATAATTTTGTAATGAAATAACTTTTTGGTAATGCCTAATGGGTAAGACTTTGATTTTCTGTCCAGACGCATTGCCAGGGATCAAAGCACCAGGCTGCAGAGTCCAGGCTCAAGGAGAGAGAATTAGCTAAAAGAGATGAAGTGAATAAGAGAATAGCCTTTGCGGAGTACCCTTCTGGTGCCACTTCCAACTCCGGGACTCGCAACAAAAAATTTAAGTCTGCCACTGGGAAGTCGCTGACTAAACCGGCGAGGAACTTGGCTGCTCACGAAGTACTTGGTGGCAATACTTCTGTGCAGGCCGAATCCATGAACAGAAACCTAAACCAACATGATTCCAAATTGAGTTCGAGTGCTAGTCATGCTACCGCCAAAACTAGTGCTAATTCTAATTTAGATATTGGGATTAATTCAGTTCCTGCTGAGGCGCAAGCGTCTGAGGAGGTGGTTCGAAAGTGGCATTTGGATTACCGGGAGCGCAGAGAGAGGGAGCTCAAGTTTATGGCTGCAGGGTGGAAGCGAGATTGTCACGGGAAATGGTACAAAGATGAGAATGTGAGTTCTCTTTTATGAACCCAATGCACTAATATTGGAAGTGTAGTAGATTTGTGAGTTTCAGCTCCTGAAAATCAAGTGAACATATTATATTCACTAGGAACATAACGGTTTATGGTTTTTATCTTCTAATTCTTGCAGGTTGAGTTTGACTCTGATGAAGAGGACCCGAATGTCTGTCTAGGCTGACGATTCGTGGCAAGGGTAACATTTAAAACACTCCTGATGTCTCACTCTTGTTACTTAGCATCAGATTTATCTCGAGTAGGATGCACTTAGGTGGCCTTTTATCAATTTTGGAAGCAGAAGGTAACGAGTATAATACAGTGTACATATATGTAACCTCACTCTCGAAATGTACGCAGTGGCAACATGATTTGATATGTATGAACAGTTTGTTCTTTAAGTTTAACCACAGAATTTTGCTTAGACTGTTTATTTAGTTGTGCTTTAAAATGGTGTTTCTGTTGTGAATGCTGCATCTAATTACTTAGCTTGTGGACATGCCCAACATGATATCCTATTGGCGTTACATTGTTTTTCGTATTGAAGGTTGGGTGAATAAGTGACTTGCTCTCAAGGGGAGCAACCTCTTGCTCAGGACTGTAGAAATTACAACTACACAATCAAAATGTATCTCTTCTTTTCTGTTTTAAGACAGCACAATCAAACACAATTTTATATGTTTTTAATTTCAAATTAAAAACAAAAAAATGAATCAACCTAACCCAATTTAGATACACTTTTTTTTTCACAATTTTCATATTCTCTGAAATAATCATGTCCAAATCATATCATGTTTTGGTGGCCTTGTTGCAGAGTCTTTGGGTCAAATTCAGTAATTAGCCGTGTACTTCTATTTTGGGTTCTAAGCTTCTCAAGCCGAGGCCCAATTTTCTGCGCTTCAGAATTTTTATTACTAACAAATACTTCATGTAAACTATCCTTATTTTCATTTTTACAGCAAACTGGTTGAGTTTATCAGTAAATCAGTTTTATGTTAGTGTATGCTTGTTCTTATACATATTTGGAACCGACGAACTCTGCTATTTTGCCATAAAAACAGAGACGTGTATTAGAACGAAGTGTGAAAAAACGGACGTTTTGCCAACAGCCCAAAATTTTGAATTTTTGTGGATTTTCACTGGACTTGGCCGCTTTAGCCCAAACTAGTTTTCAGACTACACAATTGATAATCCTTGATCGTGGAATTATGTGTGTATACTATGAACAACCCACCCAAAAATATATGCATTTTTTATGATAAGTNAAAAAAAAAAAAAAAAAAGAAAACGCAGAGTTTTTAATGATTAGTCTTAGTCACCTCCACCAAACAAAAGAAAAAAAGTAAGAACGTTCCCCTTCGATTTCGTGCAGCTCATTGTCTCTTCTTGACTTCTTTTTCCCCTTGTTTGGATCAAAAGAAAAAGTGTATATAGAAAGAACCAAAGGTTGTGCTCTGTTCCATTTCACGTCATGATAAAAGAACAACTTAGCAGAAGCCTTCAGAAAAAGATGTGAAATAAACAATGACAAAGCAAAAAACGTACAATCACAATCAAATAATACGCCTTTCTTAGCTTGTAATTGTAAATACTTGACATTCCAAGGGCTCAAATCAAATCCCATAAAAATTAAATATTCGAGTCGGTTGGATATAGGTGATCCTTCCTTAGTTTTATGGACCATTTCTTATTGATGAGATTATAGGTACAGTACATAGTACCCTCCAATTCTGTGGTTGGCTTTCAATCTTGAGTTGAAGCAACGTGAGCTTCCAATAGATGCTAATAGCTATCTATATATCTTAGACCCATTGCTTTTATTTTTATTAGATAGTCTCACCACCTAATTTATTATGTGTGACCACCATAATAGTCTATACATACTAGAAAACTAAGATAAAAAAGGACCAGTTTAGGTCATTAAGTGGTTTACAACTCTAACTTATAGATGCCTTTTGAGCTAAATAAGGGGCTTGAGTTAGAGAGCTGCTGAAAATGGTCTGTCTTTTTTTGACCATTTTATCGGTGTGAATCTCATCCAGGTCACTAGGTCTTGTTGTGAAAATTAAATTTGTCAACACTGAAAGATGGATAATCACAATGAACACAAAATTTGACTATTCCAAGCACAAAGTTACACTCATCGTATATTTAGTGAGACATTATTAACGATAAATGACGTTATAAATTATATATATGATTATGTGACAAAACTTGCAATAGTTTTATGGTATTGTTACACATATAGTGATGTATTATCACTATTAACGATGTGTTGTAGTGTTCGTCATTTTAAGCTTATCGTTGTTCTCTAGCTTGTTATGTGTGATCTACAGTGCAGCTTTGTGGATTACATGTGAAGGTGGGAGCCACTTCTGCCCACGAATGAATTGGGATGATTGTCGTAGCGATGTGGACTCTACCTTGAGTAATTCATTCAGATTTGGAATTTGGTATTTATATGGTGTTGTTTGGGGTTGAATATAGACTTTTCTCATTACTCTCGGATCACTCACCCTCTCTGATTTCAATGCCCTCGAGTGTCTTCAGTTTGGTAGTCTTTTATTTCTAGATAAGGTTGGTCGAAGATGTATCAGATAAGTTTTTTTTTCTCTAAGACCCTTTATATGCACAAAAGGTTGTCAATGCCATTTTTCAATTTTACTAAAAATAAAGAGAGTCCAATTAATTATGTCATTTAATTTGAGAAATAAATAAGTACAAAGAAAAGTATTTAAGAGAATCATAATTGCTACTCTAACTTCTATAAGGATTTTCAACATCTGTTTAAATGTTGAAATTGACAGAGACTATAACGAATTTTCCAAATCTCATTAAATGTGTCAATTAAGACATTCTTAAGATTGACCTCTTATCTAAATTACAAATAAACTTTTTTTTTTATGTCTTTGAGGGAAATTGGATATTAACTTTAATTGACTACTTTGCCTCTGAAAATAATAATATTACATGAATACTTGGTTATTATGCTTCTTGGATGCATAATCTTAATTGGAGGAGAACGTAAAAAAAAAAAAGTTTACTTATTACAAATTAACTCACTCAATAACATTCAAGATTCATCATAATTTTTTTAATTTTCCAACCAGCCATTTCCAGTAATTCAAAGTCTAAAACTATTCTGATTCTTATAAAACGAGCTAACTTGGATTAAACATTAATATCAAATTCGAATGAAAGCAATATTTTCTAAATTTTGATTGTCCTAGAAAGAAGATCAAATCTCACATCATTTCATCTGCACAATCAATTTTATAATTTAATCATAATTATTTACGCTTTTAAAACATATGAATACTACTTAGATTTCCTAAGTTCTGAAGATACTAGAGTACTTCGGTCCAACAATTAAAGGACATTGCAATTTTGCCCTATAGTTCATATGAATAAATTGTGTAATTTAAGGTATCCAACCACATTTTGTGTTAAGCTTCAAGTCTAAGATATTCACTAGGAATTTTTAAATGGTCTTAAGAATTCACAAGTAATTGCAGCTAACACTTTTTGCAAGGCTTTTCATTTGATTGCCTATTGTAGGCTAGCCATGGGCAACAATCACGTAAATGTAGACGCTTCTCACACGGATTAGGAACTCAAGTGGGAGAGCTTATGACACCTGCACATCGAGCATTTATTAAGGAGATAATGGGTGTATACATACGAGCCTAAGAACTCTAAAAGTACCTCTCTAGCTAGTAATTAGCACTTTTAAATGAACTTAGAAACCAAGAACACATTCACGATTTTATGAACTTGTTTGAGTAAGGTCCTGTTATTTTATATCTACCAAAGTCCCCTTGGCATTTATCCAACATGGAGATTAGCAATCATCATTTTCTTTAGGATTAAGGGGGGTTAATGTGAAAAGAAAAAAGTAAAAGAAAAAGAAAAAGAGTTAGCTTTTGTTTTTTTTTTTTTTTTAAAAAAAGAAAAGAAATTGGAAGAAAAAACTTTATCATGCACGATGAGAGCTTGAGATTGAGGAAAAGTAAGTCCTCAGTCCTCAATCCTCAAAAACTATTTTTCTCTGGTCAGCAAATGATGACAACAAAGAAAGAGAGCAATGGGTTAAAATGACTTCAATTTCAGAATCCTATTTGGTTAAAAAATAAAAAATAAAAATAAGAGAGAGAAAAGAAATAAGAACTACTTATTAAAGTTGGGGACCCCCTGAAATTTTACCTGAAGGTAGGTGACCACTTTTCCAATTAAGGGCATTGATTAAGCGCGTAAAATGTTAGTTTAAGGTGGTCAAAATTGTGTCCCAATTCAAAAACACATTGATGAGAAAGAGTGTGTGGTTTGCTTGTTCATTCACTTACAATACATTTAGTGGGGAACCCACTTATGCAATAGAATGATGATCCAAAGAAAATTCAAATCATTTGTTCAACTTGGAAAGAATGGTCTTTTGATCTTGAGGACCCTTTAAGAAACACCAACACCAAGTAAAAGGTTAATTGGGATACTATTAAAACAATATTGCTAAAAGTTTTGGTGGGCATTTCTATGATATATATACGTATATATTAATATCAACATATATAGCAATTATTGTATGAAAATATATTAAAGGATTACAGATATCAACCTCGAGATAAAACAGAATCATAACTTACGTGATTGTTCTTTAGTTTATATTTTTTTCAGGTTAAGGATGATTGGATAATTACAACATTTACAACTTTAGGATTATCAAAATACTCTAATCCTCTTCCAAAAATAAATAAATAAAGAGGTACCAACTACCCTGAAATTGTTGGTTTTCAAAGTCGAATTCAAGGATTTAGGATCATCTGACTTCGATTCAATGATAAACTAACATTATGCCATATTTCAAAATTCTTAAAAGCCTGAACCAGTTCAGTATTATCAGTTTCTAATTTTATTTTTTTTTTTAAAAAACACATTTACTAATTACTAAACCAACAATATATGAAGAAAAAAAAAAGAAAAAAATTACACTGGCACTCGGTTTATGTCAAAATTACAATAATGTTGTATTATCTAGACAAAAAAGAATTACAGTG
>JXTC01000003.1:2020324-2038430 GCA_002914845.1 Trema orientale
CTTTCCCCTAATCTTCTTATAAAAAATTTCAGAGATATCACATAAGACTTTGTGTTAGGAAAATTTCCTGCTCTTCTATATATAAATATAGATATAATTGTGAATAATACTATGAATCTTAATTATTGTCTTAAATTTTTAATTCCAACGCATGTGAATCTCACATACTAATATATGTGTCTAATATTTCTAATTTAATTTGGGATAATATATTATTCTATACTTATATATGAGGAGCATGTGCGTGCAATGCCACATTTGATTTTGCACCCGAAAGTTAGCCTTGATTAGTACTATTTATTTTAGGGCTATTAATTATTTTTGGATGTTTTAGATGAGTAGATGGATGTAGTTTCCACATCGAGGATGTGTTGTGGGTAACTAGGCATTGACGTATGCCTTAGCTAGAGTCAAAAAAATCCTAATTATGGGCCGGATAATATGCATGGCTAAATGTGGGAGAAGATAATTCGTTTAAAAATAAAATTTACTATTGAATTTAAAGCAATCTTAATTTTCATTAGAATATGGTTCAATCAATCACGCACACATATCCCTTCTCCCTAATTAAGAAATTCTCATTCTAAGAAAAAAAACAAGTTCACACGTATACTACAAGATGGTATTTTTTTTTCTTTTCTTAACTTGTTTTTTTTTTTTTTAAGTTATGGCATGGTTACAAAATCAAAAAAGAAAAGAAAAAAGGATCTAACAATTTTCTTAGGATCTAACAATTTTCTTTTTATTTTATAAATACTCACTATGGAAAGGGATAAATAGTATCCTAAGTTTGGTACTCGGGTCAAATACTAGCATTTCACTTATTTTCATTTTTTTTACTGCGTGCTTTTTTTTTGGGCTAAACATATTGTTTGCTTTTCTGCTTTTTAGTTTTGATACTTTTTTCGAAAACAAAATTATTTTAATTCAAGTTAAACCTTCGGTTTATGTGATTTCAAGTGTAATCTCTCATTTTCGTATGGTCACAATGGAAATAAATGGTATACTTATTTTGATATTCTTGTCAAGTACTAGCATTTTACATTTTGCTTATTTTTATTATGTGCTTCTTTTTTTTTTCTTTTTTCTTTTTTCTTTTTTCCTGTTTGCTAAACATATTCTGCGATTTTTTACTTTGTTGTATTGATGCTTTGTTTTAAAAACCGAAATTACGAATAAGCAAAATTTCGGTTTATGTGATTTCTGGTATGGTTTGCATTCATGTTAAAATATATTAACTAAACTTAAAAGCTGTGGATGAGCTACGTATACATACGAAGTGCCAATTCAAAGAAAGTCAACACAAAGTAGAAATTCATGTGCAACATAAGTTTTACATGAAATATACTCGAGTTAAAATGACCAAACTTTAATTTTAATCCTCGTTGTCGAAAAAAAAAAACAAGAAACAACTCAGGAATACGTATAGATAACACGTACCATAATATTATTTTCACTAAGGACCACTCGCTTGAGTTTAATATCCTTAAATATAAAAGAGAATAAACTGAACTTAATGATCTAAAAATCTTTTCTTTATTTTCCCCAAAAAAAATATACAATTTCTATCGTGTCATACTACAATCTAAGAGTCACAATTAGGAGTTCATACCTTGAAGTTTATTAGTATTTTATCATTTTTAGTGTAATAAATAAAATGCTATAGTTATCATTATTTTTCTGTAGTGTACCATTAAAATTTTTATTTTTATTTTTATTCTTTTGGGCAGTGTACTACTAACTTGAAGACCATTGTGATCATCATTACCAACTAGTAATTAGAGAATTTCATGTCAACTGCGTTGGTTCTTATGTCATTATCTACAAGTCTCACAATTAGCATGTAAATACGTAATTGATTTAAAATTAGAAAAATACTAGTTGTATTCTCATTTACAGTCTTTTTTGCATTCTCTCTGTCTCATTGACACGTGGATTCTATTTTGGTTTATTACATTATTAAAATATTAAATTAGATAGTAAAATCTACGTGTCAAACTATGAGAGTAGATAGTATAAAAAAAAAGTGACAAAAATAATGTATTTAGCATTCTTTTTTAAATTAATAATAAGTGATATTAGTAAATAGCTATAATAAGAGTGGAATTTACCCTTACAGGTGGCATAAAAGTACAATAGGTCCATATCCAATATGTACCTGATTGTGTAACTAATAAAGTAAATTAAAATAAAGGAAAATTTTCTTACTTTGTTGATTTTGGTCAGAACAAGGGGATAA
This sequence comes from Trema orientale, assembly GCA_002914845.1. Classification (NCBI taxonomy): domain Eukaryota; kingdom Viridiplantae; phylum Streptophyta; class Magnoliopsida; order Rosales; family Cannabaceae; genus Trema; species Trema orientale. The sequence continues at coordinate 2,022,564 of JXTC01000003.1, forward strand.
GGGAAACTACTGATATTGATCAATCAAGTGAGAATTAAGGGGAAACGTTTTTTGTGTTAAATTTATCTTTTTAATGTAATTAGGGGGAAAAGAGTTGGTTAAATTGGAAACTAGCATTCTCAAACAGTATGATGAGTTAATATGCCATCTATATATGTAACTGAATCCGAAAGAAAAGATATAGATAGTAAAATCACGTATTTTTAGATTTTCAGGCATTCTCTCGCTAAGGGAACAATTATGCTAAGTATCTATGATTCCCATACATAATTATATAACTGAAAAAAAAAACTTCAATTTTCGATCCATTTTCATTATTTTTTAAGTTCTTTTCTATTGTAATTCTTCTCATGTACATATTAGTGTCAGATTAATGACACCACTGGTCTAATTTAGACCCATAGGATCTTCCACACTTGCATCTAGAGTTATCATGTGTTTTATCTTTTAACTTCATTCTCCTTCTTATTCCCATTTCTTCTTGCCACTCATTCAATTAGGACCGACATTTTTTAGACCACACAAAAAGAAAACAACATAAAATAAATAAATTTGGGTGACATACTTTAGGTTGATGCTTATAACACACAATAAACAAGTGGGTTTCAAGTCAACCCATCTAATCCGAAAAAATAACTTATGTAATACGTTTAATTAAATAAGTCATTTTTGTGGTGACATGACACGACACAAATATGATAATTTTATTAATATTTCAAAATTTTAAATTAATTTTGATTAATTTAAATATATTTATACGTGCTTACTTAAATTAATTATTAAATTATCTTATTAAAACTTGATTAATCATGTCAATATCATATAATTATGTCAAATGATCAGAATCATACACATATCATATGTACTAAACAGATACTCTAACTATATCGTGTCCAAGTTTATATTTTTGACATATTTATTAATTATCTTGTATTAAAATTAGGATATTATCATATCTTGTCGATAAAAATATGACAAGTTAACACAAATTCTCAACCTTCTAATCTAAATTTTTTACTCAAAAAAAAAAAAATCCAATCTCCAAATTTACTAACGAAAACTCAAAAACTCACGACGGACCGTGCACCGGTCACTCTAGTTTGTCGAGTGAAGGTAAGAGAAGACGAGAGTGTGAGGAGATTGATAGGGGGGGAGAGAGAGAGAGAGAGATTCTGCATTTAACATCTTTTCCCACCTTTTATTATCATTTAGCTCCAACAGCTTCTTCTTCTTCTTCTTCTTCTCTCTCTATCTCCTCTATCTCTCTCTCCCTCTCTCTCTAAACAGTGAACCAGAAGAAGAAGAAGAACCAGAACCCACCAAAACCCAAATCCCAAATCACTCTCTCTGATCTCAAAAAACCCAGAAACCAATACTTGGACCTTATTCACATTGCACCCCCAAAAATCAGAAGAGACCCCAGTTTTCTCCGTTACTTTCCATGGGAACCTGCACCTCCAAAGCCCCAAAACCCAACCCATACGCGGCCCGAGACCCGGACGACCCTTCCCAGACCCCCGACTCCCTCCCCGCCACAACCCCAAACGCTGACCGGAAAGACGACGTCGCCGTCGCCCGGAAAATGTCGCCGTTCTTCCCCTTCTACAGCCCCAGCCCCGCCCGCTTCCTTAAGAAATCTCCGGCTCCGGCCGGGAGCAAGAGCGCTAGTTCCACCCCCAGCCGATTCTTCCGTCGGCCGTTTCCGCCGCCGTCACCGGCGAAGCACATACGTGCGGTTTTGGCTCGGCGGCACGGGAAGAAGGCGGCGGCGACGGCTATTCCCGAAGAGGATGGGGACGAGGAGGAGAATGGGGTTGAGCTGGACAAGAGGTTTGGGTTCTCGAAGGAGTTCACGAGCAGGCTGGAGGTGGGAGACGAGGTGGGTCGGGGGCATTTTGGGTATACTTGTTCGGCTAGGTTCAAGAAGGGTGAGCGCAGGGGACAGAATGTTGCTGTCAAAGTCATACCAAAGTCCAAGGTTTGGTGCTTTGTAACTATGGCGGTTTAACTGTCCCTTTTCTTCTTTNTGGGTGAACTGAAATGATTAAGTATAAATTTGAAATTAAATATAAGGTTTATTTGGTATTTGGCTTTGTTTTGTTCTTAGTATATTTGCTTAATCTAGATAGATAAAGGTTTCAACTTTAAGTTTAGTCTGTTCTACTTATTTAAATTTTATATTGTTCTTACTGGTACTGCTTGTGTGTTTTTGCTAATGAAAACTTAGATATCGGACCCCATTTGCTGGAACTGTTTCTTTTTTTCTGATAATTGCCCTTGTTTTGTTACCATCTTGGTGTTATTATTATGACTTATTTTCGGTAGGGACCAGGGAGATGGCATATGGAGGTCTCAGGTCTATTAATTATTAGTAATTATTGCTACTATTATATTTTTCTTTTGGCACTGTGGATTCAGGTAAATTCAATTAAGTAGGCTTAAAGGTTTGGTTGAATGCACTACGATGGGATCTTGTGGAGATCTCTTGGCAAGTTTTTATAAATGATGGTTCTGGTGGCCTTCTAGATGGTAGAATATTAGGCATAGTTCCTTTCGAGGAAAAATAAAAATAAAAAAAAAAAAGGAAGGAAAAGAAAAGAAAGGAAGAATATTAGACATAGTTTCAGACATAAGCTACTTGTTGCAACTTTGAGTGTGAGGCATATAAAGTAACCTACTTGTTTGTTTATTGCTTTTTTGGTCAACGATTGGGACTGATCTTTTACTCTTCTAGTCCCATTTGAATTATTTGTTGCTATGATTAGAACTGTTTGCCATTTTTTTATACTTACTATTTAGTTTAGTGTTAAACCAAACGCAATTTGCAAATATCAATTTGTGTGGTTTATAATTAAAAAGCATAAAATGTGAATTGGAATAAATGTTAATATTAAATTTTTATGGGATTTTTATATGACAATTTGTCTAAGTATAAGATGTGATTGTTCCAACTAAAGGATCAAGAAAGCAGATAGTCCACTGGTTTATGAGTGGACCTAATCATTGAAAAGAATCATAGTCAGATAGTCCAAATAGAGGGTCTTGGTCTTGCTGGGGGCCTATGATTGAACTATGTCATATGCAAGGCCAGTCAACTAATGGCCAGCACCACCCTGCAGTTATGCAATGCCATATAGGCCAAAGCTATTAGGTTAGTCACATTTCATGTCTGGATTGGATGGATTGTTAACAACCAGTCCTTAGTAGGTGAACCTTCTTCAAAAGGACAAAACATCATAAAACTCTTTGATTTTTTAGCTTATATGATATGATTGACCTAGAACACGAGATTGACAACTAAATGAAGAATGTATGATGAATTGTGTGTGCCAAGACTACACAAATGATGTGGGAGGATTAGAACCTTATGTTCAGGTCAAGACGGAAAAACAGGAAGAAGACGAAGAAGATAAGGAATGCTTTTCCTAGTCCAGCTTGGCCTCTCTATATGGCCCCTTTTTTAGATTGATTTTCTACCTCAATCCCGTAGACTCGTATATGTCCCACTTTAAAGAGTGATTTCTGCTTCATAATGGAAGCCAGAGGGTACCTAATCACTTTATTTTATTAATATTTTATAATTTTTGAACAAATAAGTTAAGGTTCATAATTTCTACCAGTATGCAAATAATATTAGTTTGCAATATTACAAGTTGATTTTTAATTTGTTTTTCCAACAAGTTATCCTGACAAGACAGACATTTATCTGTGGATTTTTCCTTTTTAGGGGAGGCATAAGTCTGATTAAGACTTTCCTTCTTTACTTTAGAACGTAAATTTCTTGATTGATTAATATAAAATTGGATTGTGAATGTAGGAAATGTAGACGAGTATTCACAAGTGCATTCACATTGTTAGACATGAAGTCTGCATCCCTCTCAATGAATAGTTTAACATTTCTAATTGTCTCCCTATTTCAAATTAACTAACTGGAGCTCTTCTGATTTGAGTGGATGAATCGTTGTGTTTTATTTATTTATTTTTTCTCCTTAGTTGTCTTTGTATGTCAGTCTTTTTCTTCCATCATTTTTGTTTTTGTTTGTTTTTGGCAAATAATTTTCATCTTAAAGTTTGCTAATAATGGTTGTATTATGGAATGAAATAGAAAAAGAAAAAGAGAAGAATGCTTTCTCTTTTACGTCTTGTTCTTAATAAATTACTTTAGCCTAATGATGTATTCTTTGTTATCAGATGACCACTGCCATAGCAATTGAGGATGTGAGAAGGGAGGTGACGATATTGAAAGCTTTGACAGGACATAGCAATCTAGTGCAATTCTATGAAGCATTTGAAGACAGTGATAATGTCTACATAGTAATGGAGTAAGCTTGGGAACTGAATTTATGTTTTAAGAGCATACCTCATTTAACTGTTGTGCACAAATAGTGGAGGTAGAAGACTAGAAGTTATTGTATTTTTTCAATGCTTTACCAAAGTTGTGTTCCAATATTTTCAATTATGTAAAGTAAAAGCTTATAATCCATATCATGTCAAAAGAAGGGGGGGAAAAACATATAATCCTGATGATATGGTTTGACTTCAGCTGCCTTGTAACAATATTTGCTGCTTGCATATTCATATCTCTGATTAGATTGTGTCTGACAAGGTACTATGGACATTTCAGGTTGTGTGAAGGAGGGGAGCTTCTTGACAGAATACTTTCAAGGTAATTCTTACAATACCTGCTGTAAGATTTTCTTTCAAACGTACATTGGCACTAATATAGGCGCATTATTATGGCCACTAGCTAAATATTTACGTACTTTGTAGGGGTGGGAAATACACAGAAGACGATGCTAAGGCTGTCATGGTACAGATACTAAATGTTGTTGCATTTTGTCATCTTCAGGGTGTGGTTCATCGAGATCTTAAACCAGAGGTAGAATATGTTTACAGTCCTGTCATGTACTTAGCCTATTATGACTTATTTGCCTGCATGAAGGTAGCAATTACTATGAGCTGGGTGCAGGGTGAACACAGCTAATAGATGTGATAGCCCATTAGACAGAAAATTAACTGAGTGAAGGGCTCTTTTGAAAATTTTGTAGTTAACTAAGATGCCTCCAGGAATCTCTCCTTAAATTTCTTTACTCTTCAAAGAGAAATATCAATCTGCTTGAAAGAAATTGCAATAAAACAACTATAGTTTCTAGTAAACTGCTGTCATGGATTTGTAGTTGGTTTTCATTATGCTAAGAAAATTGGCCTTGATTTATCTCATGTGGGATTGTATCTGGAGACACTGTAGTAATCTATATTCTAAGCTAATAGGTAGCACAAATTTTTTGGTAGAAGAGAAGCATCTTTTCAATTATAGAATCATATAGTCAGAGCAGCTGGTTCTCTAACTTGCGCTTGACAATTATACTTGGTTTAGATGATATACCTCAGTTTATAATTTCTTTGTACTTTTAGTACAACACACTAAAGTTAGCTTTTCTCTGAATCAGAACTTCCTGTATACTTCAAAGGATGAGACTTCTAAGTTGAAAGCCATCGACTTTGGCTTATCGGATTTTGTAAAACCAGGTTTGGTTCCAACCCATTGTCAATCTCTCAGCCTTTGACATTTGGATCAACTCGTAACACGTATAATGATTGACAGATGAAAAGCTAAATGATATTGTGGGAAGTGCATATTATGTGGCTCCTGAAGTCTTACACAGAGCTTATAGTACAGAGGCTGATGTGTGGAGTGTGGGTGTGATTGCATATATTCTGTTATGTGGTAGTCGCCCTTTTTGGGCCCGGACTGAGTCTGGGATTTTCCGAGCAGTCCTGAAAGCTGATCCAAGTTTTGATGAACAACCTTGGCCATCTTTATCTGTAGAAGCAAAGGACTTTGTTAAGCGCCTGTTGAATAAGGATCCGCGAAAACGAATGACAGCTGCTCAGGCTCTCGGTGAGTTTGTCATTTCGCATAAAATTTGAAGTTTTTCCATATCATTGTGTCACTGGTCATAATATTTTATTATCAGGTCATCCTTGGATCAGGAATTACAATGATGTAAATGTGCCGCTTGATATTCTGACTTTTAGACTCATGAAAGCTTATATGCGGTCATCATCCTTGCGAAAGGCTGCTCTAAAGGTGTGCTTCTTTGGTTTTTTTTTTTTCCAGGATTATCAAAGGAAGTCTCTATTTTCTTAAATTCTGCCTTTTCCTGAAATGCTTAATGAAATTTTATTTTGAGCCTTGAGGAATATATGTCAATCCAAATGGTTTTGTCTTTTTCTTTTCTTTTTTTTTTTTTTAATAGGAATGCATGTCAATCATAAACGGTTTTGTTTTTTCGTTTTTGTTTTTTGGAGGACTGTATGTATTGACAAATGAGAACCATTTGTTTTCTTGATTAATAAAGTCCATGTTTTCGAACTTCCTAATAGTTATTGGAATAAAAACTCAGTTAAAGACTGAAATCCTGGTAGATTGTGTCTTTTCAATTTTCGGCTATTACCGACATTCAATTTTACTTTTTTTTTTTTTTAAAAACGAGGGGGAAAACACTTGAAAATCTTTCTTGAATCTGTTAAGGGCTAATTTTGCACCACTTAAAATTTTGTTTAGACCTGTTTATTTCTTATGATGTGCAACACCTAAACCCTAAAATGCCTAACTCTCCTTCCCTCATTTTGAAGCTTTTGAACCTTTTTTTTTTTTTTTTAAAGTGTGGCATAACTAATGACCTCCACTATTACGAAGAAAGAAAAATAACTCACGCACCTGAAGCTTTTGAACTATCTTTCTTTGATAATATTCACAATCCTTATATTGAAATTGAGTTCTGCTTCAATGCCCTTAATCCAAGAAAAACATGTTTCGTACTTGAGGTTTTCAAATAAAATATATATATACATAATTTTATCTTGCAAGTCTTTTCAGAGAGAAAGAGCATTAAATGTGTATTTATTTATTTATTATTTTTTCAACTACTCAAATCATTATGTCCGTTAGATTTTTTATCCAACGGCTAAAAAAAGATACCTATAGATAGGTTAAAAAAAAAAACCTACTGGATTGGGACCCATATAAGTATATATGCATGTGCTTTAATTTATCCTTATAATTCAATATTTTTCACAGGCCTTAGCCAGGACACTGACTGTGGACGAACTCTTTTATCTAAAGGAGCAATTTACCCTCTTGGAGCCAAACAAAAACAGCACCATATCTTTAGACAATATTAGGATGGTTCGCCTCCTCTTTCTCTCTCTAGTGTATTATTTGATTTAGGATCTTGGATTTTATTTATGGTTTGCGTATTTTTCCCCGCCTCATTTTGCTCCTGGAACAGGCCCTGACAAAAAATGCAACAGATGCAATGAAGGAATCCCGTATCCCCGATCTTATTGCTTCGGTATTTTCCTATGCTGACTTTCTTATTTTGATTCTTTTGATGTTCATGCCCTTGTATGATTATACACTTTACTGCTTATGTTCGTTCATACTGTTTGGATTGTCGTCCCTTGGCAGTTGAGTGCACTTCAATACAGAAGAATGGATTTTGAAGAGTTTTGTGCTGCTGCATTAAGCGTTCATCAGCTGGAGGCACTTGATCGATGGGAACAACATGCTCGATGTGCGTATGAACTTTTTGAGAAGGATGGTAACAGGGCTATTGTCATTGAAGAACTTGCTTCTGTAAGTGGGGATGTCTCCATATAGCGGAACATTTTCTAGTTCTTTGATCATAGTGGTGGAAGTTCAATTTGTTACTTGAAGAATTTTCTTGACACTCCAAGCTTGTATTTATCGAAACTTGGAGTGTCATTGTTTAGATCATGATACTGTTAATAGGATCAGTTAGTAATTGGAAGTAACCATCACCTGAGGGAAAGAATTAGGATGAGTTTGTCTCTTACATCCTTCAATTTGTTGAATGATTTGATCTGTTTTTGCTCGTCTCTGTTTGATGATAGAATGTTTTAGAGCTTGATTCAGTTTGGACAAGTCAGACTGACTATTCTGATCCTTTCACTTTTCAGGAACTCGGTCTTGGTCCTTCAATCCCGCTCCACGTGGTACTCCATGACTGGATACGGCACACGGATGGGAAGCTAAGCTTCCTCGGATTTGTCAAATTGTTGCATGGGGTGTCAAGCCGGACCTTTGTGAAGGCTCAATGAGAAAATGTAGTAACAATGAGCAGAAAGAAGTGCTTATTTTTCTATATGCATTTTAGCCAACTGATATGTGCTTGGTGTTGGATTGAAACTCGGTACCGATCGATTCGTCTTCTGAGGTTTGGGACGTCCCATGCGAGAAAATTCCATTGAAATACACTTCGGCAGAGACAATGAGCCTTCAGCTTCAGGTCAATTCTATTGGAGGCCTCTGACAGATCCTCCTTCGAAACTGCAGGTTTGGTCTGTTGGTTGATTTTATAAAGGGCGATGATGAAAGCTTTGACGTTCTTTTCAGTGTAAAGATGTAGTCAGTTTTTGCCCCAGTGGAGCTAATATTCTACAACATATTCTTCCAACAATATAGTGATGGTGCTTTCCATACATGTTTTATTATTGCTGTCTCCAATGTTTTTGTCTAATTTCCTCCCCCACCCCAACATCTTCTTTTTTTTTTTTTTTCCGAGTTCTTGTCCTCCACTGCTGCTAAACCCTACAATCTTTAGAGCCAAAAAACTCGAATATATTGCTAGGTAAGTTCCTATGAGGAATCGAACCAAGTTTCGTAGAACAAACCATTTCCAATTATGTGCTTGGAGTTGTTTCACTTGATTGCTGAGTGAGTTATTTTGCCTTTTCTCTTCACTTTGTTGGATGATGTCATATCAACTTGAGTTTGCTCGACTCTGGTGGGGCTGAAACCAAGTTGGACTTATTAAGCTGTGGGAATCCAACTCTTGATCCTTGAAAACCCGAAACCAGAGAACAAAATCGAGCCTCTCCCTCCGTTTGTTCGGGCTTGAATCCCAAACGAAAGCAGAAAACTTGACATGTGGTTTGTGAAAACAAAGCCTCCAGTATTTTTCAATATTATTTGTTTTTTTGGTCATGAATTCGTGGAAAAAGGGGGAAAAAAAAAAAGAACATCAGATTTATTATACAACGAGTTTTGTAACCCACGCATTTGCTGCGGGTTAAACACGATATATTTATTAATAGTGCAGAAAATTATACATAAAATATTTATTATATTATTTACGATATGTAATATATTTTTACAATAATATGATACTTGTTTGAAGTATTATAAAGTATTGTTTAAAACATTATAAAATATTGTTGCATTGAAGTAGGCTCATGATTTATGTTATAACTTTTGCTTTCCTTTCTTTTCCTACTCTTCTTTGCTGTAAGTAGAAGAAATAAAAAAATTAGAAAAGGGGAAAAAATAGAATTAATATATATATATATATGGAAGAAGAAAGCTAGTGTATTTTTTTGTTTTTAAAGTATAAAGTTTTCGTTTATGACTATTAATGAATGAATTACCTTGTTAATTTTTGTTTTCTTGATGATTCTGTTGACGTTGTCTCTGATCTGTGATATGGTAAAACCTATTATTAGTTAGATGATAGGTAATAATGATATATTTTATTGAATTAGGTGGAGATTAGTAATAGTTCTTTTACCTCTCTGCAATTTTTTTCGAGTCAGGTGTTTTTGGATCGAGAGGTATGGTTGGTACTGCCTTTGTTTCTAGGACAGTAGGTGGTGCTGGAAGTGGCAATGTTGTTGATTCATCATCTTCAAATATTTTTGATATAATTGTGTCGATTAGAGCTCCTCTAGTTCTGAAATAAATTTGAAATATTTTCGTTTGTCCACATAATTGGTCGATTATCGGTGGTAATATCATTGAATCAGTGTAGTTTTCCTCAATTGTTAATACTGAACATGACTTTTTAATCAGGACCTGAGCTGCTTTTCCAAAAATTGTTACGAGTCTAAATCCTGTTTCGTCCTGAATTCTAGTATTTAGTTTATACCTGTTGAAATAGTAATATAAAGAATGTGTTTAGTATAGAAGCGGGATAAAAAAAAATGATTTAACTGATGATTAATGGTGTTAGTTATAATTTGTTTCTTTTTTTGTGAATAAATTAATTGCGAAAGTATTAATATAAATTATTTAATTATATTTTGTACCATGGAATCGAAGTTGCAGTGAAGTGATCGTGTGTATCATACTACCATCCACTTCCTGCCTCTCGAACTTGTCTAGAACATTGGGGGTAGGAATAATTGTACCAACCTTGTTGTGTTTCAAATTGAATATTGTTGCTTTTACAGTAAATTTGATTCCCTAGAGAGAAAATAAAGAAATAATTAATATGGATATAAGTGATCGTATAAAATAATTTTTTTATTAATGTTGTTGTATATTTGTTTACCTGTTGCGTTAGAGGATCTAGTTGATTCAATTCTGCAATTATTTTTCTGTTCTGTAATTTTTGTTGTTCTAGTGGTTGGATTTCTCTTGGAACAGGAGTTGGTAAGAATTCTAAGTGCTGTGTTGTATGTTGAAACCTAAACGATAGGTCGTTTTAAAAAAAACAAAGATAGATTAGATGTGATTGTTTCTTTTATTCTTTAATTTGGGAAAGTATGGAGGATAATTATTACCTTGTTTTTAATGCATTGACTTCTGATATATCTATATTCATGTAGTATATCATTGCACATGTACTGGCAGCGCATATATTTCCTGTTTAATAAAGGAATTTATGTCAGTTATCATATATAATTAAGAGATAAGAATAATTTTATATATAGATGTAAAATGAACTTCTTATTACCTAAGTATTGCTTTATTGTCATAGATGTAAAGATAGTTATAATTGGCTCTTCCATAATCTGTACAATATCTGTATTAAAGTTTTTTGCTATTTCTTTCCATAGAGTGATCTGTAGTTTTTCACTCCTGTAATTAGATAAAATAATGTTAGAATATGATTAAAATAAAAGATTTTTTTTTTTAGATATGAGTTTTTATTATGTAAAAGTTAATTACCTTATGTTTTGTGTTGTTAGGGTTTGTCTTGGCATCATTTTTCCCTTTATGTTTATTTCTTCTAATTCTTTTATTTCTATTAGCATTTCTATAATATCTGTTATCAAGGAGAGAAAATTGATAAGAGAAAATTTGAATAGTTGTTTACAGGTATTAATAAAGAAATAATGCTATAATTAGTTATACTTGATAAAATATCGTTAATGTCTGTTCTTGGGGCTAGTTGATTGAAGTCTACAAAGTAAAATTTATGCATTGGAATATTTGTTATTGGAGTTGTTACTAGAGCGAAAGATGTTGCTTGAACTAATTATAGCATCGCAGTGTGAGGAACGATTTTACATCTCGTTTTATTTGATGCTACATTGAAATTACTGATTCGGTAGACTTCTCCTTTTGTTATTTACTGTGAAATATAATCTGCATCCCGTGCTTTTATTGTTCCATGGATTGCTTCATGCTGTATTTTGAAGAATAAAAATTTAATTAATATTTGATAACCTATAAAATGAAATGGTAAAATATATATATATATATACACTAATTATATTTAATTATAATAAAATAAGATATAAGTTAATTTTATGTTATTATTTTTATCTTGTGATCAATTAAAACACAGTCTAGGTTTATCAGTCGACCAGTGGTATAGTCGTTGTTGTGCCAGAGCCTGCTAATTCGAGCTTCTATTGCTCCATAAATTTCATTCGGTTTAAGAGAGCGAATGGGTGCTGTCATTTTTTCTTTTTAACTGCAAAGCAAAATGGGTTTAATGAAATAAGAATTTTATTAATAATACGTGAAAATTTAGTAGTTAAAAATTGGTAAATATTCAAAAAGATGATATTAAGCTAACATTTGAATGACAATTAATTAATAACATAATTTTTGTACTTACATAATATTGTGTAAGATTTCTTTATAAACTATATTTTTAATTTGTGTTGGATATTTATTAATCGATTCATTTATTAATATATATAGTCCTTTAAGAGTTATTACTCGTGATAGAGCTACATATAATTGGTTGTATGTAAAGAATTTATTTTCTAAATAAATATCTACTTTGTTCAATGATTGTTTTTGACTTTTATTTATTGTCATTGCATAACAGGTTTTTACAGGGAATTGTCGTCTTTTTAAGGTAAGTGGCCATTTAGGTTCATTCACAATTATTTCTATTCTCGGAATGTATACTTTATTGTTTTTATTATTTGAATTTATAATTTGACCTTCTATAATTCTGTTTGTTAATTGAGTAATGATAAGTCTTATTCCGTTATATAGTCTCATTGGTTTAAGTTTCGTAACAATATTATTGGAGTTCTAATTTTTAGATTTAATTCATGCGGTGGTACTCTGTTAAAATTTAAAGTATGTAAGAATTCTTAAGGATAATATAGGTTGAGTTCATCAATATTTTCGATTGAAGCTATTATTGTATCATAACTATAATAGGTTTTTGATTCATTAGGTATTAAGGATAATATATAGTTATTTATATCATCAGCTATTTTATTTTTTGGAGTTATTATTGCCCTATGTCGCATGTAGTTAATATTATTGAAATTTTTTGTGAATTCATCGTATATTAATTCTGTAATTTTTTCAATTGGATTTGATTCATATTATATTATATATTTTTCAGGTATTTTAATACATATTACGTCTTTATTTTCTGGATCTTTTATTTTTTCTGCAGTACTATTTCCAACATTTAATATCCATTTTAAAAATTCTGAGATTTCTTTTTTTTTTCTTCTTCTGTAGTATTTGGATTTTTCAGTCTCATGTTCTCTATTAGTGATAATAGTTTGAAATGTGGTCATAAGTAAGAATTATTTATACTTGCATTTATTATATCTTCTTTTGTTCCAGTAGGTAAGGTAAAATTTGTCGGAAATCACCACCTAATATAATTGTCATCCCACCAAAAGTTTGTTCAAAATTATTTCTTAAATCTTGTAATGTTTTATCTAAGGCTTCGAAACAGTGTTTATTATTCATCAGTGCTTCATCCCATAATATTAATGATGTTTTTTCTATTAATTTTGCTAATTAGGTTCCTTTTTTGATATGGCAAGTAGAAAATTTAACAGTTGATAGAGGTATTCGAAATCTTGAGTATGCAGTTCTGCCTTTAGGTAATAGTAACAATGCTATACCAGATGATGCAATGGCTAAAACAATTTCGTTATTTGATCTAATTTTTGTGATAATAGTATTCCATATGTAAGTTTTGCCAGTATCTCCATTTCCATAAATGAAGAATAAATTTTGTTTTTTATTATTTAATGATTCTATAATTTGTTTGTAAATATAGCGTTGTTCATTATTTAAGTTTTTTTCTAAGAAGATGTTTTCTTCTTTTAAATTTTTAATGTCATAATCTAATTCTTTTCTTAAAAGTTTATTATTTAAATTGTCTATTAGTGTTCCTGTTGATAGAGGTAAATTGAAATTTGTTAAAGTTGATGAATTTAAATTTAATTGCTTTTCTAATTCATATAATATATAATTGTATAGTTCATTTTTAGGAATTTGATAATTTGGATTGTTGAATAAAGTTTTCATTTTGTGCAAAATATCTTTTGTCATAAGTCTCTAATAATTTTCAAGTAATATTGTTGGATTGTTTACGTTTCAAAATAATAGTATTATCGTAAATAATTGTCGCAATTGATGTACTGTTGACCAAACTGAGGCTTCCAATATTGATTCGTCCCATTCTTCGTCATCTCCTAATAAACCTAATGTATTACATGCTACTTGATTTGTTGAGTATGTTATGCCATTAACGGTTCGTATAGATTCGAAACTTATTGCGCCTTTTTGATAGTTTAGTAATAATTTTAAATAGTATAATTCTCCTGAGCTTGGATGAATGTAGAAAGTTTGTCCAATTGAATATCCTGATTTCCTAGGTGTCCAAATTTTATCTTTATTTTTTTATACCTATTTAGTAGGGAATTGTATATATGATAGTTGTCAAGCTTCTATATTGATTTTATTTATTTCCATCCATTCTGTTAAAGTTATTTTTTGAATTCCTGGTTGCTTGATTATATTGTCGAGACGTTGATTTGAATGGAATGTTATATTTTGCATATGTGGTAGGTGAATTGTTAATCTTTGTATTGATGGATTTCTGTGATGTATAAGATATTCATATAATCTCCACAGGGCTTCATACGGTGTTATATATCGATAATTAATATAATTTTTTATTTCATATATTTCTTTATAAATAGTTTGTCCAAATTATTCTGTGCAAATATTATCTTCTATTACTGCTCTTATTCTGTCAGGGTCTTTTGTTAAATATTTAAATAAGTATTTTATTAACATCGATTGCGAATATATTTCAACTTTTATATGGGCATGAAATCTTAAACATAAGTCCTTATTATAAGGAACTATAAATCTATTGTCTAATTTAATATTTTCTTTTTGTATATAAAATGTTGTATTTCTACGTTTATAATTCAAGAATCCATTTTCCTCAATAGTTGTTTCGTTTTTATATTGTTTGGGGAATTTTTTTGAACAGACAGAGCTCTTCATAGATGGAGCATTTGTTTTGTCAATACCACATGGTCCATGTATCATGAATTCTACTACAATGCTATATTCTTCTTGGTTTTTTTTCAGGGTCTGGTATTTCAGCTGAAATAAATTTATCTATTTATGATGAATCTGATAATTTTTCATCGGGATATAACCAGAATAGGAAATGACAATGAGGTAGACCTTGTTTTTGGAATTCCACTACATATAAATCTATATATTAGGGAATAAGTAGGAAAAAGAAGGAGGTGGGGGAGGAGGGGGAGGGGAGGGAAAGAAAAAACAAACAGATATTAGTTTTAATTGACAATAAAAGTAATTGATTTTGATGATATAGTTTTATTTACTTGATTGAATAACGTAGTCTTATTTGTAATAATTGTTCTAAAAATTTTCTCAGCTTTAATAGTAGATAAAATTTGAATTAGTTTCATCTTAAAGATTCTTACAATTATGTCGGGTCTGTTATCAGCTTTTTGTCTAAGAATTTTATTTAAGGCACATATAATTTCAGGCCATTTAGGATTGTATATAAATGTTATAAATAAATCAGAGTTTCCGTATTATCTACATATTGATCTAGGACTTCCAGTATGACTGGATGGAAGAATAATTCTTTTACCAATAGCTCTAGCATTAGTATCTCCTCTTATAACAGCGTCTTGGATGCCTTGATAAATTTTATATCTTAGAATGTTTTGATTTTTTCTGATATAATCCAATCTATCTTCTTCAACGGAAGCATATGCATTAACTACATATTGTTGGAAAAGTCTTCCACTTTTAAGGAAGATATTATTTACATCTTTACGTTCTTGCAATTGATAACAATTAAATGCTCTGATAGGTATTCTATTTGTTGAAGGTTGTTTTCTAGGTGTAACGCCCCCTAGCTTAACCATTTTGTCATATATGGCTAAACTAGGAAGTGTTATTCTTTCTTAAACCATATCTTTAGTTTTATAAAAAGGTGGGCCAAATTTAAACTTTTCAAACTCAAAAATAAAAGAAACTGCGTGGCATTACTTTTCGAAAGTGCATTTACAAAATATACAACCAAAAACTCCTTATCAATTTATCTTGCCATCAGCAGTAATATTTACAACACACCAGAATAACAAAATACAAAGAAAACATTGCCCACAGGTCAAGCTCGTCTACATTTGTATGATCATGGCGACAAGAAAGCGTGCTAGTTAACCAGCAACTTTATATATCATATATCTCCTCACTTGCATTACAGGAACTAAATGAGCTAATGCTCAGTAAGTAAAAATCATGCATACTCGTGAACGTGTTTCATGCATAAACTTCATTGAAATTCT
>JXTC01000003.1:2042766-2086225 GCA_002914845.1 Trema orientale
TGTAATGAATAAAAGATTACATATATATTAAAAATAAACTCATTATCAATGAATTTACAATCAGATCATTTACAATCATCTTTTCCTCCTGTGTTGTTCCGTACAGAATAAGATCTTCTTGCTTCCCTTAGTCGATAAAAATACCAGAGTGCTTAGATATGTAGGTATATGTAGTACTTGGTTCAGATATTTGAACATATCATCAATATACGGTAAATTTATAGGATAATGTATTTAAGTATTTATCTAACTACCTAAGAAATAGTGCTCCCGTACTTATCATAAAAGAGGAAAATATTTCTGGCAATTAGATAAGTATCTAAAATATTATCAATAAATATAAAAATTTGCCGTATAGATTTATATTGGCCACAAACTAGAAACAAAATCACGAGATTATAGCACTGCCCAAAAACTACCAAGTGAATAAGGATGAGGAAGAATGAGAGCCAAGGAAAAAGGAATGCAGAAAAGGGAAATAAGCAAAGGAATGATCAGGATGCATCAGATATGATAAAAAAAAGACCAAGCAAAGTAAGCAGAAGACCTAATCCAAATCTGTTCCTTAAATACAAACCTAATGACTACCAAGTGAATAAGGATGAGGAAGAATGGGAGCAAAAGAAAAAGGAATGCAGGAAAAAGAAATAAGCGAAAGAATGATCAAGATGCATCAGATATGATAAAAAAAGACCAAGCAAGGTAAGCGGAAGACCTAATCCAAACCTGTCCCTTAAATACAGACCCAATCAAATTTTTTAGGCAAACAAAAGGAAGAGAACATAATTAACTAAAGTTATATAACTTGAGAGAAGAAGGACAGAATCGATGGATTTAGTCATAAATTACGGAAAAGACCTTAAGATCAAGATCATGATAATACTTACAACCCAAATAAATTTATATAAGAAATTCCTACCTAACAAATCCAATCACTATCAAGTGAATAAGGATGAGAATGAATAAGAGCAAAAGATGAAGAGATGCAGGAAAAGGAAATAAACGAAAGAATGATCAAGATATATCAGGCATGATAAAAACAAAAAACTAAGTAAGGTAAGCGGAAGACCTAATCTAAACCTGTCCCTTAAATAAAAACCCAATCAAATTTTTTAGCCAAACAAAAAGAAGAGAACTTAATTGACTAAAGTTATATAATTTGAGAGAAGAAGAATATAATGGATGGACTTAGTTATAAATTATGAAAAAGATCTTAAGATTAAGATCATTATAGTACTTACAACCTAGACAAATTTATATAAGAAATCCCCACCTAACAACCAGTGTAAACTCTAATTCTAGAAGCAGAACCATTATGCACAGCAATTTCTGGGCAGTTACTATCTATTCCACATGATCCAAAAATCGAAAATACTATCATCATCGCCAGATATATATTGAGAGGTAAAATATAGTTACAAAGTAGTAAAATAACGATAAATAAAAAGGGAGAAGAACCCAAAGGGAGGGAAAAAGGAGCTTTTTTCAGGGAGGGAAAGAACAGAAGACTAAACCTAGATAATTCATAGAACAACAGGCACAACTAACAGAGGATAAGGATAAAATTAAATGAGTAGATAAAGCAACTCGAGAAAAAGT
Organism: Trema orientale; assembly: GCA_002914845.1. Taxonomy (NCBI): domain Eukaryota; kingdom Viridiplantae; phylum Streptophyta; class Magnoliopsida; order Rosales; family Cannabaceae; genus Trema; species Trema orientale. Next base: position 2,044,366 of record JXTC01000003.1, read on the forward strand.
TGAAAGCTAAACAAACTAAAAAGAAGATGTCAAAAAGAAAAAAAGAAAAAAAATAGCAAAATATTTTCTAGTATGCACTAAAAAATAAAGCACTAAATAATCAGATAGAATGAATATAGCAGAAGGAGTGTATTAATAACTAAGACAACAGAGCATTGCAATAATATATGACATAAACTAAAAGAGCAAACATACAAATATTTATAGTACATGAACAATATATCTAATACACATTAATGAGTACCAAAACAAAATACAATCATTACTCACATAAACCAGGAAAAACACAATATAATAGAGTACGATAGAGAGGAATAATACCTGAAGAATTTTATACTGAAGCTCTTTGACCCAACTATAAGTAGTCAGAGATTTTATAAGGGACAAAGGATAAAGTAAGAGGATAATAAATATTATTAAGGAGGCTTGAGAATAAACCCAGTTGGTACCAAGTGAAAAAGACAGTTGTATAAAGAAGGTAGGTAAGTAACAGCACAATAAATATAGTAAAGAAACTGAAGAGTAGACTTGAGCAGGTTAACAATAAACTCAGTAGATTATACGTGAAGAAGAAAGTATGGTATAAAAGGCATAGTAGGTAACATAAGTATTTATAATCAGACTTCAATAAAAATAATATAAAAAGTATTCAATAAAAGTTTAACAGATGGAAATATATAAGCAGATGACTCCGGATAAATGAATGCATTAAAGAAAAGAAAAACAAAAATATATTTAAAAAATTAAGAATACTTGATTTTTTTTTTCTCTTTCTTACATTGCTCCTTCTCTTTTTTCTTTTAATTTTTTTCTCTTTTTTTCCTGACTGGAATAATACAAAAATATCACAACAACATTCAATTAGCTTGCATAAATAGGACTAAACTCATAAATACAATTAGACATCTAGTCTAGCAGAATAATAGATATCATCATTAGCATAAAAATAAAAAAAAATCTAAAAAAGACTACAGATATCAAAGAAAAAGAATTATGAAAAAACCAAAGATCAAAAAAAAAAAAAAAGCAAAAAGCAAAAAAAGTTATCTCTCTTCCATACTTTGAATCTACTCTTTTTACTGTATTACATTGTGCCGATTTTTTTCCCTCTCTTTTTTTTTTTGAACAAAAATAATACCATCAAACTGTTAGACAATTATTAAATAAGCTGCTAGATCTTAAATCAGATATTTAATCCAAATGCACAACTCATCAAACGGGAAACCATAACCCATAATTAACACTGAGAAATCTCAAGCAGATCATAAATATATTATGGCATAAAAAACAACGCACAAAATAGGAAAAATAGTTCCCTGATTATTCTAGAAATTCAAAGAAACAATCTCCAAGTAATTACAATAAGAGTAATTAATTGATCAAAAAATCAGCCTAAATTACCAAAAATCGAAGCCCAATTATGAAACAACAGAACCCAAAAGACTAATATCCATCAATCATCAATTAAGTACCCATTCAAACAGCCACAAACCCATGCAACTTTGACAATAAACACATTCAGTCGCAATCAAAAAATATAACCACTAAGCATTCTGTTCACAAACAAACAGCCCCAAATCCATGCAACTTTAACAATAAACACATTCAACCGTAATAAAAAAAATATAACCACTAAACATTCTGTCCACAAACACAAACTCGTGAAACATAAACCAAAAAAAAAAAAAAACACCATAAAAGAACACAAATATGAAAAGTTTAAATACTCGAAAGAAGAGCCATATCGCCGTACCAAATCCGGATATGCACCAAACCAAAATCTCAATCGTAATAAATAAACCACAAACCAAAATCAATAGAGCATAGACCCAGCCAAAAAAAAAATTTAAAAATCTGAAAGAAAAATATTAACAGGAGGGAAAAACATCGAGTAGATGAACAACCAATCTCACCAGAAAGTAACAGAAATAGAAAATAAATCTAGAAATGAAAGCCCAAAACCATCGGAAAAAAAAAAACCCTAAAATCGAAGAGGAGTTTCGGCAGGAAAAAGGGCACAAACTCAATCGAATACAAAGAGAGAGACAGATTGACAAAAGAGAAANAAACAAAGAAACAAAGAATAAAACGAAAAGAAGAGAGAAGAAGGGAAAGAGAGAGACGAAGAGGCATTAAGCCACACTCCGGTCATAGGGAAATGCCAAAAAACCCAACACAATCAAAGTCTTCAGCATGCACACCTCAAGGGCAAAAATATAAAAGCACGCAATTAAAAAGCCAAAAAAAAAAAGTTACCGTTTTTTGGATAGTAAAAGCTGAGTAGGTGAATGGTGGAAAACTCCTCAACTTTAGATATATATAATAATGTGATAGACTTTGGATATTTTGAATTTTTTATTTTCCGTTTTCTGTTATTTTGCTTCATTGAGAAAAAGAAAAAGAAATAAAAAAATTACATTGAGATCCATGACTGTGAGTCGCTGACTCAACTTATCATGCTTCCAAACTAACACAAAGAAATTGTTTTGCTAGAACATAAGAAAAACTTGAGGGATATTCCACCAAATATATAGTTATATTAACATGAGGTGGATCCAGAAGTGACAACAATGATTCTTACGTTAAGAAAAAAAAAAAAAAACCTCGAAGAGTTCAAATTACCCCTCTAAGAAATAATCGAAAGAACATGGGGATACAACAAGGGGTTCTGAGCGACTACAACGCACCAAGAGAGAGAAGAAGCTTTCTAGTTCCTACTCAAAAGCATATACTGTGGTTTTTTAAGTGATATCCTTCTTCCTGTTGGGGTCGTTTCTTGGTAGCTGCATGTCGAATTTACAGATGCTGTCATTTTCGAGTCATTGTCATTTCATTTAATTGTCGTATTTTAGATTGTTCTTGCTTTCTTGTCGTCTGGTATTTGTGTCGCTTTTTTAGTTTATCTCTAGGTTGTCATGGTTTTAATACAATGCCAGTTTTTCTTTGTTTTAATATTTTCGGATTCGAACTCTTCCCCTCCTATGCACTCACACACAATTCTAGGAATTCTAGACTAATTAAGGTATGCCTCAACTGCCATTCTCGTCATTTTCTTATTTAAGTCCTTAAACAATTATAAAATCTAATTTTGGTCTTTGACTCCTCAATTTTTGAAGACTTGATCATTGAACTATATTTTGTGTCAATTTAGTAACTTCAAAAGTTACATTCTATTACCTTGAATTTTATTTTATTTTTCCCTAAGTTTTGATCCTTCGTTTCTCACAACATTGTTTTAACTCCAAATCAAGGACCAAAATTGGAACAAAAAAAAAACCTTTATTTTTTGGTAACATAATGTGACAATTGTAAATTTAAAATTGAGCTAAGACTAAATAATAACTCATAAACCAATTATAAGACATTCTGAAAGTGAGATACCAAGATTTAGCTTAGTTTTCAAGAACTTAAACTAAGAATTCTAAGATTAATCCTTATTTAATACTGTCATTTTTTAACTTCTATCTTTCGGTCTTTTTCGTTCCAGATTATGTCGTTTTTCATGTTGACGTCACATTTTCCTACCGTTTTGCATTCATGTTGTTTTAAAAAGGGATAAAATCATTTTTGTACCTTGTATTTTGACACTTTGTTCAATGTATACCTTCTGTTTTAGTTATTATTAACATTGACCCTTAGATTTGAAATTTATTATAAATTTATACCCTGACACTAATTTAGAGCAGTTAATTTACCAAGACGATTTAATAAACTTATTCTCATATCAGTTTTTATATGGCTTATTTTTAATTTTTTAAATGACATCTTGGTAACTTAACTGCCCTAAGTCGGTGTTAGGGTATAGATTTGTAACAGATTTTAAATCTAAGAATCAATATTGATAATAACCAAAATAGAAAGTACAAATTGAATAATGTGTCAAAATACAATATAAAAGTGATATTATCCATTTTAAAAATTATTGTCCTTTTTAAACTATTTTTTGGGTTTTGGACACTTATACCTATTTTTCAAGAATTATTACCAAATTTACGACCTTTCAAAAATAATAAAAATTCCGTACGACCTTTCATGTCATTTTTCTAAATATTTTGGGAGGTAGAAAACGCGGTGGTATTTTAGTAAATAAGTCATCTTTTTTTTTTTTTTTAACAGAAAACTACAAAGGTTTCCTAGAAACCAATTTGGTTTCCTATTAGCAGAATGTCCTGTACGTAAGTAGGAAACCACAAAGGTTCTCTGGAAACCAATTTGGTTTTCTATTAGTAGAATGTCTTGTTCGTAAGTAAATCACAGGAAACTACAAAGGTTTCTTAAAAACCAGTTTAGTTTCTTTTTAACGGAATGGTATCATAGGAAACCACAAGGATTTCTTGGAAACTAGTTTGGTTTCTTTTTAACAGAATGCCATATAAGTAAGTAAATCACTGGAAGAAACCAGTTTGCAAAAGAAAATCGTCTTACAGGACATACATTCATTTAGTGTTCTTTGATGTTTCTAAAGGATCTTTGATTTGATCAAAGGTACATTGTCTTATAGCTGTAGTAAACTAAATCATAAGAAACCACAAAGGTTTCTTGGAAACCAGTTTAGTTTCCTAAATATTTACCCCCAACATACTAAGAAAGCAGCTCTTATTTTTTAGACCAATTAAAACCTATTTGGTTTCCATCATTTATAGAAAGGCATAAAGTAGAAAAATGTAAATATGTTTATTGGAAACCATTAAGTAAATCATAAAAGTGAGAAATCTGTTTAATTTCTATTTAAAATATGAGATATAAACCACCAACCAATAATTCAACTAATAATACAACTATGTGCATAAAATATGGTCCAATACTAGCTTCCTACGAAGGTTTCAAAAGCTTAAATGATCCAAAACATAACAAAAAACTATAGCCTTAAGAAAACATAAACACTAATATAATTTTGATACATAATAATATTATGATCGAAAAGAATTCGAATTATCACAGCAATGGAATAAGTTCAACGAATAATAATTTAGTTTCTACTCGAAACTACTCAATACCATTTTTTTTTCTCAAGTACTCAATAACAATTTGATTTTTAGTTTCAAGGATAATAATAACCAAATTAAGAATAACATCAACTTGCTATAAATATCCATGTATCACCAGAAACTATTAACAAAATGTGCGTACAAAATGTTATATTCATTTGAAATTATTAACAAAAATTCAGAAACAGAAGCTCTCACAAACAATTTATCAAACACCTAGTGGACAGCTTCATTGTGGTCACATTCGGCATGCATGTAACTCTCACCAACTAAAGCCACACTTGCTAAACAACTATGGTTGTATCCACAACAATCACTTCTTGTTGCCAAGGGAATGAAATAAAAGTTTTAGAAAAAAAAAAAAAAAACTCTCACCAACTAAAGCCACACTTGCTAAACAACTATGGTTGTATCCACAACAATCACTTCTTGTTGCCAAGGGAATGAAATAAAAGTTTTAGAAAAAAAAAAAAAAACTAAACAAGCCTTGAGTAGACAACCAATAAGTTCCACCCTCTTGTTGCCATAATGATCCATATCATCTTCTACCCTCCAACCAAGTGCACACAATAAAAACCTGATGATGATATATCTAGCATAGGCAACAACAAATATATCAGACATTCAATAATCAAGTCACCACAATACAAATACTTATTAAACAGAGAAAGGAAGGGAAAAATTAAAATAAATAAAGCACAATCAACCATTCATAATCTAACATGTATTGAAATGTTTCCTAAAAAATCACATAACATATAACCAAAACATTATTCAACATATCACAGTAGAACAAAACAAGTTTAATAGGCCCCAATTATCTTTTTCCAATCATTTTCTCAGTAATCAAATAAAATAAAAGCCCATGTATCACTATTTAACACCTTAATCTCCCAAAAATACAAAGCTTAAGAAGAAATTAATTGAGTAACCAAACAAGAAAATTAAAGAAATTTCTGGAGAAATAATAAGAATGATCGATTATTCTAAACCTTATTTACTTATCTCAAAGGCATTTCAGTGCTTTCTTACCTTATACAGTGATATGGGAACCATCATAGAAGGCCAAACTAAACTAAAAAAAGCTTAGTATGGTTTGGGATGAACTGAAAAGAGATAAGACAGAAATTGACGTTGATAGGGACACCACTGAGGAGTTAGAAGTAGTTGGAAGAGTAACGATTGCCAATACTGAAAACTCTAGCTTTGATGGGGGGACTACAATGGAGATTTTATGTTCTGAAATTTCGCCCTCATCAGATCGAAGCGAGAAAAAGAGAGGAAGTGAGGAAAAAAGATTAAGTAGTATTTTTCTAAAATAGATTGTATAATAGATAATAAATTAGGCCTTATCGTATTTGAGGAAATATTAATCCTAAAATCGTACAGGTACAGGGTGTCATTTTCCCCTATTTTTTCCTTAATTTTTAGGTCTCAACTTGTTAAATCCGGGCTTTGAGCCAACTGAGCCTAGTTCGTTAAAATGGGCCCAAAAACCCCCCTACAGAACCGAACCCGGCAAGCAAGTAAAGCAACAACGTTCGTCACCGTCGTCTTCCTTTTGCCTAATCGGCTAATCCCTCAGAATTGTCTGGCTGGACGGATAAAACCCTGATATATGCCATTCCCAAAATGCCCCTCCGGAATCCACATATTCCCCGGCTACCCTCCGATGCTCTGCTCGCAAACAAAGCAGTCCAATATCTCCAACGCCACCCTCACCAGCTCGAGTCTCTCTCTTCCGATTTTACCCCTGAGGCAGCCTCCTATTTACTCCTCAAGTCCCAACTGGACAAAACCCTAATCTTGAGCTTCCTCGACTGGGCGCGGGCTCGCCACTTCTTCACCTTCCGCTGCAAGTGCCTCGCCCTCCATATCCTCACCCGCTTCAAGCTCTACAAGACCGCCCAAGCCCTGGCCGAGGACGTGGCCGTCAGTACGGACGACGAGCAGGGCAATTTGGTCTTTGAATGCCTCAGCGAGTCTTTCCATCCCTGCAATTCGAGCTCCGCGGTCTTCGATTTGGTGGTGAAGTCGTACTCTCACTTGAATTTGACTAGTAAGGCTCTCAACATTGTTAATTTGGCCAAGTCTCGTGGTTTTATGCCTGGTGTGCTATCGTATAATGCTATCATGGACGCCATGATTAGGTCGAGAGGGTCGGTTAAGTTGGTGGAGGAGGTGTTTCGCGAGATGATTGGAAATGGGGTCTCTCCAAATGTGTTTACTTACAATATTTTGATTCGGGGTTTTTGTGGGGCTGGGAATTTGGATATGGGTTCGTATTTTTTTGGTGAAATGGAGAGAAATGGGTGTTTGCCAAATGTGGTTACGTATAATACATTGATTGATGCTTACTGTAAGTTGAAAAGGATTGATGAGGCTTTTGGGTTGTTGAGGTCGATGGCGTTAAAGGGTTTGGAGCCGAATTTGATTTCTTATAATGTGGTTATTAATGGATTGTGTCAACATGGGAGGATGAAGGAGACAGGAAAGGTTCTTGAGGAGATGAAAAGGAAGGGCTTTGTTCCTGACGAAGTTACTTATAATACGCTTGTTAGTGGATATTGTAAGGATGGTAATTTTCACCAAGCACTTATTTTGCATGAAGAGATGGTTAGGAATGGGTTGTCTCCAAATGTTGTTACTTATACCGCATTGATCAATAGTATGTGTAAGGCCAGGAATTTGAATCGTGCATTAGAGTTTTTTGATCAAATGCATGTTCGGAGACTTCATCCGAATGAAAGGACGTATACAACGTTGATCGATGGGTTCTCCCAGCAGGGGTTCTTAGATGAAGCTTATAGGTTTCTGAATGAGATGACTTCGATGGGATTCTCACCTTCGATCGTGACTTATAATGCCATTATTAATGGCCACTGCATTTTAGGAAAGATGGAAGAGGCCGTGGGAGTCATGCGGGACATGGTGGAGAAGGGATTGACTCTAGATGTGGTAAGTTATAGTACTGTTATATCTGGGTTTTGCAGGCATCAGGATTTGGAGAAGGCATTTCAAATGAAGTTGGAGATGGTTGAGAAGGGTGTGTCTCCCGATGTTGTTACATATTCATCACTTATTCAAGGTCTTTGTCAGCAGAGGAGACTTGATGAAGCTTGCAATCTCTTCCAAGAGATGATTACTAAGAGTTTGCCTCCTGATGAATTTTCTTATACAACCTTGATCAATGCTTATTGTGTAGAAGGGGATTTGAATAGAGCCCTTCAATTACATGACGAAATGATACAGAAAGGTTTTCTACCTGACGTTGTTACTTACAGTGTGCTTATCAATGGGCTTAACAAACAAGCTCGGACAAGGGAAGCAAAGAGGCTTTTGCTTAAGTTGTTCTATGATGAGTCTGTCCCAAATGATGTCACATACAATACTCTAATAGAAAATTGCTGCAGCATTGAATTTAGAAGTGTGGTAGCTCTTCTAAAGGGATTCTGTATGAAGGGTTTGATGAATGAAGCAGACCGTGTTTTTGAGACAATGCTTAAAAGGAATTACAGGCCTGATGAGTCAGTTTACAGTGTTATTATTCATGGGCATTGCCGGGGTGGAAATGTTCAGAAGGCATATAATCTGTACAAGGAAATGTTGAATTCTGGATTTGTTCCTCATACAGTGACTCTAATTGCTCTAATAAAAGCCCTTTTCACAGAAGGGATGAGTGAAGAACTGAGCCAAGTCATAAGCAACACTTTGAGAACCTCCCGGCTTACTGACTCCGAGCTTGCAAAAGTACTTGTTGAAATCAACCACAAAGAAGGAAACATGGACGCAGTTTTCAATGTGCTTGCTGAAATGGCTAAGGATGGCCTTCTTCCAAATAGTAGAATGAGCACATATGCTGGAGGATAAAAATTATGAAATTTTTAATTACAACTGTGTTGATTTTGATGACCAAGGAGAAGATTAAGATGGTAGGCTGAAATGCACAATACCCCCTTGTTTTATCGTCAGATATGATCCTTCCATGCTGCTTTGATGACTTGTATCAACGAGCATTATTGTACCATCTCATTTTTTATGGCAGTACAGTTTGAAATACTCTCTGAAGATTTATTATTCATCATTTGCTGGTAAGTTGTCACAAATCTAAGTAATTTTGTGCATTCAGATGCTTATATGGTACATCAGACATCAGTATGAATCTTCTTTGTATTTGGTTTGAATTCATATGTTGCTGTCCGTCCAATTTGTATCTGCTGACAAGAAGAAACCTTTCTGAGTCGATTAAATATCGCATTTCTGTTTAACATGCTTCAAAAAGTTGACATTTGACTGGACCATTCTACTGTAAGTTAAAGTTTCTTCTTGCCTTCTGTGTCTGTTTGTCTTGTCTTTCTTTCCATTGCTGCATCTCCATCTCCCTAAATTATACTCTTAAAATGGTTTGTGGTTTCCTGTTATTTTGGAAGTCTAATCCTGCTTATTCTCTGAACACTTGTTCCTACTCATTTCGATGTGCTTCTGCTGGTGAAACTTTATTGGAAGAATAATTTTTGTTGCCGTGAACTTTCCCATATCTCGATACTTTATGACATCGAGTTTAGTGGCGTTTATGACATCGAATGTAGTAGGGTTTATACTGTGGTACCAGTTCTATCATGTTGAAAGTGCACTAACTGTCGGTCTTCATTTCAGTTGACAAATGATTGCTGTGGCTGGCGTCATGATTAAGGTACCATTTCATGGGAGAGGAGACGTCCATCAAGAAGATTTTATCATTGACGAGATCAAACTGGATTTTGAGTTTTTCTCAGTTATACCATGTGTAAATAGGATGCCAAATGGGAAGGCCAAAAATGGATCCTCCACTCGGCATCTGCTGCAATATGGAATGGTCATGTTATTTTGGTTGTCTCAGATGCTACCCACTGATTCCAAGTAATATGGATACGTTGAGCCAAACATGAGAGGAGATCAACAGCTTTCACGGGGACCTTTTAACTTTTGGTAGCTACATTTACTGCATCAGCGGGCAACTGATCTTCCATATTCATTTATGGCTGTAATTTTTATACGAATTAAGGATCATCTACGTTCTACATGTAAGTTGAGTCTGACTTTGTCAGAAACTGGCAATATCTTTCTTTCATGTTTGGCTCAAAGAACTGCTATGGTATGGAAAGTCAGTTTTAAAACTTTGATGATGTACCCCGTCTTTTTACTCTGTTCATTCCGTGGTTTATTGTGATTTGTTGTGCTCAAATTTTTCCTGGTACAACTCATGGCAAGCTACTAGAGAAAGAGGCAGATGGCTATTTTACATGAATCTAATGGGACAAAGTACTTATTCACAGTTTAACTCATTTAGCCAATAAATGAAAAAAAGTGTTCCCAACACAAAACATACCCAGGTGAAGTCGTCAAACACCAAAAGATGATACCCGCTCAACAGTTTTCAACTACAAATACTTCATCAGCATAATCCCAACACTTGTGGGATATCCTCACCATGAGCATGAATATTTCTCAATACATCTCAACTTTTATACATCAAAAAAACTTTTCATCAAAAAAGGATGATACGTCAGAACTTTGAGTCGCCCTAATCAATTTCCATTACAAGAGGAACAAAGAACAACAAAAAATATTGGTCACCATGACTCACCAACTACCATCTCACATTCAGCATTGTCGCAAAAATATGTGAAGAAATAATGCATAAGGAAGACAAGAAATTCTCAATAATCAATATCGCACAATAAATACCGAAGGAAGAAATGCAGGATAAGCAACAGAGGAAACCAGGTTATAGCAACAAGGAAAACAGGTTATAGCATATGTTTAGTTGACGTTTCCTATAACATACAAAGTTGGAACTTGCATAACGCTTCTCGCTAAGCTATTTCCTCAGATCAATAAACCAAAATTCGCCTTTAAATTCATCAAAAAAATCACTAGTCTACTAACCAAGTAGAACATAAAATACCATGATATGCAGGAAAACTTTCAAATCTACATGTTACCATTAACTGTCTTGATATTTTTGCGTGTTTTCACCACAGGATCTTCGCCTGCTAATGAATGGAAATAGGGGAAATTGATACCAAACGGTCAAACACAACAGAGATAAAAGAGTAATAAGGTTGATAAAAGCATTCTGACAACAATGGTCGTGGATTTCCACTCTTTCCAATTGAGGGCAGTCTTTGAATACCATGTTTGCGTTAGTTGGTCATATATGCTACAAAGCAGTCATCGCAAGTAATAATAAGTTCTCCTTAAATCTAATGAAGACCTACTAATAAGAGGAAGTAAACCAAAGAAGACTACTTGTTTTAATTTCTTACAGGGAAATAGATGCTTCACTTTCAAAAAGCCTATCTCGACGAAAGCCTTTGGTGCAAATCCTCAGCCAACACCTGCCTCAAGCTCTCTCCAAAGTAATAAAACGACTTCTCGCTGTCCAGCAATCTTGGCGGACCTCCCCTCTCATCCGGCTCCTTCCAAAGCTCTGGCTCCGGCTCTTTCGCAATCTGACACAGATTATGCAAAACACAACAAGCCACAATCGTCTGCGGGGCATGATTAAGACCCACATTCAAATCCTGAAGAATCCTCCACCTCCCTTTGAGCAACCCGATTGCTTCAACCACCACAGACCGGCCCTTCATAATCATTCCATCAAACAAGTTCTGAGCCGGCGTGCCCATCCCGTTCGGCGAAAATGGTGTCAGCAAGAAAGGCATCATGGGATAGCACCAATCCCCAACAATGTAAGGTCGAACAGTATGACCTCGGACATTGATAACCTTGTCCCAAACAATGTCCCCGGAAGTAAGCCGATAGTAAAGAAGGCTGTCCCGAAAATGGGCGGCGTCGTCCGTTCCACCGGGTGCCTTAACACAAACATCCCAAAAGAATTTCTTGTGGTCAGCTACGACCTGGAGGAGAACCGAGGGATACCCATATCGGCATTTGTAAGTCCCAGATAAATTCTGGTCACGGGGAAGCTTGTGGAGCATAATTGGGCTCCCATCAATGGCTCCACACATGTTGGGAAGCGAAGTAAGCTCTTCGAAAGCCTGAGTCGTCTCAAGAAGCCGGCGACGGCTGACCGGGATCTTGATAAACTCAGGGTAGAGCTTAGTAGCTAAGAGGCGAGTGACCATGTTGGTGATCTTGGAAACGAGATAGGGCTCAAGGGAGTACCGGGTAGCGAGGGTTTTGGCGGACAAGCCATGGGAGAGCCGGGAAAGGACCATGGCGACGGCGTAATCGGAAGGGAGCGAGAGATTGGAGAGAGCGATGTGGGGCTTAAGCTTCTCGACGACGGTGGTGAAGACCGGGTAGGAGAGGCCGTACATGGAGCGCCACTGGGCGTCCCGGAGAGGGGCCTCGAGGGACCAGATGTGCTCGGTGGAGAGGGCTCGGAAGGCGGAGACGGAGTAGTCGGAGGAAGAGGAGGCGGCTTTGGCGGCGGCGGAGGGAGGTGGGTTCGCGGCGGATTTGGCGGAGGAGGAGGAGGGACGGGAGGAGGCGATGTAGGAGAGGACGGAGGCGATGGTGAAGAAGAGGAGAGGGGCAGCGGAGGAAGAGGTGAGGAGAGAGGTAGGGGAGGAGGAGGAGGCGGAGGCGGCAGAGGAGGAGGAGGTGGAGGAGGAGAGGGAATCGGAGAGTAGAGAGGTGGTTGGGTCGAGGGAGTTCTGGAGATGGAGGAGGTTGGAGAGCATCACTAAGAAGGACTGATCCATCTTCTATTCTAATACCCTCTCAGAGAATTTCTTTATGTTATCTAATGCTAAGGGTAGGGTTTTGAAGATGGGATTTTCTTTGGAAAAGAGTTTTACGGAGGGTTTTGTTTTGAGGATAATCAGAAGGAGCTCAACCTGAACCCATTACCACCACCACCGGTCGACGACTTTGGGGTTCAGAGTCATCATCCATCAGGGTTTGGATCTAACCAATCAGTTAGCAGTAGATCCACTAAAATGACATTATAACTAGGAGTTAATAATAAGAATGGCTGATATTATGTTATTTTGGTCATGAACTTTCAGCTAATTGTTGCAACAATAATTGTTTTGTCACAAATTATTAAATTTTAACATAAATGAGCTATTACATAACATATAGTTTGATAATTGTAGTTAAGAATAAGACCTTAAATTTTTAACTTACACTATGGATTTACGCAATTATTGCCGCAATGACATTTTTTTTTACAAACTACTAAATTTCTAACAAATTTGAGTCATTTGAAAAGTATAAAGTCTGATAACTATAGCTGAGAATGAAATTCTTACTCATAGAAGTAAATAATGCTCAAATATACGCTTTGTCAATGATTATTTTTTGTTAAAAAAAAAATAGTTTGTAGTAAAGGGGTTATCTGTATAACAATTACATAATTCAAGGGCTATTACTGTGTACATTGAAAGTTATGTATGTCATGTTAGGGGTTTTGAAGCACTGATCCATTTTCTATTCTAAAAACTCTTAAAGAGAATTTCTTTATGTTATGTATATCACGTTAGGAGTTTGAAGAAGGGATTTTCTTGGAAGAGAAAGTTTTACGGAGGGTTTTGTTTTGGGGATAATCAAAAGCTAAGGGTTCAACGTGAACCCATTACCACCGGCCGATGACTTTGGGGAACATACTCATCACTCATCAAGATTTGGATCTATCCAATTATAGTTTCCTGTGGATCCACCAACATCGTAAAAGTAAAATGACATTATAACAGGGAATTAATAATAAGAATGACCCATGAATGATATTGTACCATTTTGGTCTCCGAACTTTCAACTATGTAATTGTTGCATCAATAACCCTTTTTTCACAAATTGTTAAATTTTAACAGAAATATATCATTACATAACATATAGTTAGATAACTGTTGTTGAGAATAAGACTTTAAATTTTTAACTTACACAATAGACCTATGCAATTGTTGTCGCAATGATATTTTATTTTTCACAGGCTATTAAATTTTTAACATATTTGAGTTATTTGCAAAGCATAAAGTTTGATAACTAAAGTTGAGAATGAAATTCTGACTAATAGAAGTAAATAATGCCCAAATATATGCTTTGTCAATGACTATTTTCTGTTCAAAAATTAATAGTTTGTCACAAAGCGGTCAATTCTGTAACAATTGCATAATTCGGGGGTAATTACAGTGTACATTAAAAGTTATGTATGTTAGGTTAGGGGTTTTCAAGGACTGATCCATCTTCTCTTCTAAAAACCCTCAGATAGAATTTCTTTATGTTGTGCATGTAACGTTAAGGGTTTTGAAGATGGGATTTTCTTGGAAGAGAAAATATTATGGAGAGTTTTATTTTGGGGATAATCAGAAGCTGAGGGGTTCAACATGAACCCATTACCACCGACCGATGACTTTGGGGGTCAGACTCATCACTCATCAGGATTTGGATCTATCCAATCATAGTTCTCGATGGATCCACCTACATTGTAAAAATAAAATAACATTATAACAAGGAGTTAATAAAAAGAATGATCCATAAATAATATTGTACCATTTTGGTCCCCGAATTTTCAACTATGTAGTAGTTGCAACAATAACCTTTTTGCCACAAATTGTTAACTTTTAACAGAAACGAGTAGTTACAAAACATACAGTTTGGAAACTATGTTTAAGAATAAGGCTTCGAATTTTCAATTTACACAATTAAATCATGCAACTATTGCAGCAATGATATTTTTTCTTCACAAACTACTAAATTTTTAATAGATTTGAATCGTCTGAAAAGCACAAAGTTTGGAAACTATGACTGAGAATGAAATTCTGACTCATAGAAATAAATAATGCCTAAATATACACTTTATCAATGACTATTTTCTGTATAAAAATTAATAGTTTGTAATAAAGTGGTCATTACTATAAAAATTGCATAATTCATGGATCATTATTGTGTACATTGAAAGTTATGTATGTCACATTAGGGATTTCGAACGACTGATCCATGTTCTCTTCTAAAAACCATCAAAGAGAATTTCTTTATGTTATATACGTCACGTTAGGTGTTTTGAAGATGAGATTTTCTTATAAGTAAAAGTTTTATGGACGGTTTTATTTTGGGGATAATAAGAAGCTGCGGGGTTCACGTTGAACCCATTATCACCGGTCGATGATTTTAGAGGTCAGACTCATCACTCATCAGGGTTTGGATCTATCCAATCAGAGTTCCCGACGGATCCACGTACATCTTAAAATTTAAATGATGTTATAACAAGGAGTTGGTAATAAGAATGGCCTATGAATAATATTATATCATTTTAGTCCCCGAACTTTCAACTATTTAATTATTGCAACAATAAAAATTTTGTCACAAGTTGTTAAATTTTAATAGAAATGAGTCATTACATAACATACATTTTGGTAACTACGATTAAGAATAAGACTTCAAATTTTTAACTTACACAATAAACTTATACAATTATTACAGTAATGATATTTTTTTTTTCAGAAACTACTAAATTTTTAACATATTTGAGTCATTTGCAGAGCTCAAAGTTTAGTAATTATGGCTGAGAATGAAATTATAACTCATAAAAGTAAATAAAGCCCAAATATATACTTTGTCAATGATTATTTTTTGTTCAAAAAT
This sequence comes from Trema orientale, assembly GCA_002914845.1. Classification (NCBI taxonomy): domain Eukaryota; kingdom Viridiplantae; phylum Streptophyta; class Magnoliopsida; order Rosales; family Cannabaceae; genus Trema; species Trema orientale. The sequence continues at coordinate 2,059,947 of JXTC01000003.1, forward strand.
TAATAGTTTATAACAAAGGGGTTATTGCTGTAACAATTGCATAATTCAGGAGTCATTATTGTGTACATTGAAAATTATATATGTTACGTTAGGGATTTTGAAGGACTGATCCATCTTCTCTTTTAAAAACCCTCAAAGAGAATTTCTTTATGTTATTTATGTCATATTAGGGGTTTTCAAAATGAGATTTTCTTGGAAGTGAAAGTTTTATGAAAGGTTTTGTTTTGGAGATAATCAGAAGCTGAGGGGTTCAACGTGAGCCTATTACCACCGTTCGACGACTTTGGGGGTCAGGCTCATCACTTATCAGGATTTGGATCTACCCAATCATAGTTCTTAATGGATCCACTTACATTTTCAAAATAAAATTACATTATAACAAGGAGTTAATAATAAGAATGTCACATGAATAATATTGTACCATTTCGGTCCCCGAACTTTTAACTATGTTGCAACAATAACTCGTTTGTTATAAATTATTAAATTTTAACAGAAATGAATCATTACATAACATATAGTTTAGTAACTGTGGTTAAGAATAAGACTTTAAATTTTCAACTTACATAATAGACTAATGCAATTATTGCTTCAATGACTTTTTTTTTTTTCACAAACTACGAATTTTTTAACAAATTTGAGTCATTTGTAAAGTAAAAGTTTGGTAATTATGGCTAAGAATAAAGTTCTCACTCATATAAGTAGATAATGCCCAAATATATGCTTTGTCAATGACTATTTTCTGTTCAAAAATTAATAGTTTATAACAAAGGGGTCATTTCTATAATAATTGTATAATTCAGGGGCCATTGCTGTTTATATTGGAACTTATGTATGTCATGTTTGGGGTTTTAAATGACTGATTGATCTTCTCCTCTAAAAACTCTCAAAGCGAATATCTTTGTGTTATGCATGTCACATTAGGGGTTTTCAAGATAGGATTTTCTTGGAAGAGAAAGTTTTATGTAGGTTTTGTTTTCGAGATAATCAGAAGCTGAGAACTTCAACGTGAACCCATTACCACCGGTCGACAACTTTAGGGGAAAGACTCATCACTCATCAAGGTTTGGATCTATCTAATCACAGTTCCCAATGGATCCATCTACATTTTAAAAATAAAATGACATTACAACAAAGCATTAATAATAAGAATGGTAAATGAATAATACTGCACCATTTTGGTCCCTGAACTTTCAACTATGTAATTATTGCACTAATAATCTTTTTGTAATAAATTGTTAAATTTTAATAGAAATGTGCCATTACATAACATATAGTTAGGTAACTGTTGTTGAGAATAAGACTTAAAATTTTCAACTTACACAATAGACTTATACAATTATTGCTGCAATGATATTTCTTTTTCCATATACTACTAAATTTTTAATAGATTTGAGTCATTTACAAAGCACAAAGTTTGGTAACTAATGCTGAGAATGAAATTCTGCCTTATAGAAGTAACTAATGCCCAAATATATACTTTATCAATGACTATTTTTTGTTCAAAAGTTAATAGTTTGTCACAAAGCAGTCATTTCTGTAATAATTGCATAATTTAGGGCAATTACTGTGTACATTGAAAGTTATATATGTCACGTTACGAGTTTTCAAGGATTGATCCATCTTCACTTCTAAAAACCCTCAATGAGAATTTCTTTATGTTGTGTATGTCACGTTAGGGATTTTGAAGATGTGATTTTCTTGGAAGAGAAAGTTTTAGGGAGAGTTTTGTTTTGGGGATAATTAGAAGCTGAAGGGTTCAACGTGAATCCATTACCACCGGCCGACAATTTTGGGGTTCAAACTCATCACTCATTAGGGTTTAGATCTATCCAATCATAGTTCCCAGTGGATCCTCCTACATTGTAAAAATAAAATGACATTATAACAAGGAGTTAATAATAAGAATGGCCCATGAATAATATTGTACCATTTTGGTCCCCGAACTTTCAACTATATTGTTGTTGCAACAATAATCTTTTTGTCACAAATTGTTAAATTTTAACATAAACGAGTAGTTACAAAACATACAATTTAGAAACTGTGTTTAAGAATAAGACTTCAAATTTTCAACTTATACAATAGAATTATGTAATTATTGTAGCAATGACATTTTTTTTTATAAACTACTAAATTTTTAACAAATTTGAGTCATCTGAAAAGCACAAAATTTGAAAACTATGACTGAGAATGAAATTACTCAAAGAAATAAATAATACCTAAATATACACTTTGTTAATGACATTTTTCTGTACAAAAATTAATAGTTTATAATAAAGTGGTTATTACTGTAAAAATTGTATAATTCAGGGGGCTATTATTGTGTATATTAAAAGTTTTGTATGTTGCATTAGGGGTTTCGAATGACTGATCCATGTTCTCTTCTAAAAACCATCAAAGAGAATTTCTTTATGTTATGTACGTCATGTTAGGTGTTTTGAAGATGAGATTTTCTTGGAAATAAAAATTTTACGAAGGGTTTAATTTTAGGGATAATACGAACTGAAGGGTTCAACGTGAACCTATTACCACAGGTCGATGACTTTTGGGGTTAGACTCATCACTCATCATGGTTTGGATCTATCGAATCATAGTTCCCGGTGGATCCACCTACATTTTAAAAAATTAAATGACATTATAACATGGAGTTAGTAATAAGAATTACCCATGAATAATATTGTACCATTTTGGTCCCCGAACTTTCAACTATGTAATTATTGCAACAATAATCATTTTATCACAAATTGTTCAATTTTAACAAAAATGAGTCATTTCATAACATACATTTTGATATCTGTAGTTAAGAATAAAACTTCAAATTTTCAACTTACATAATAGACTGATACAATTATTGTGGCAATTACCATTGTTTTTCACAAACTATTAAATTTTTTACTGATTTGGGTTATTTTCAAAGCACAAATTTTGGAAACTATGGCTGAGAATGAAATTCTGACTATAGAAGTAAATAATGCCCAAATATATACTTTGTCAATGCTTATTTTCTGTTCAAAAATTAATAATTTGTAACAAAATGGTCATTGCTGTAACAATTATATAATTTAGAGTATAAAACTGTGTACATTGAAAGTTACATATGTCATGTTAGGGGTTTTGATGGACTGATCCATCTTCTTTTCTAAAAACCTTCAAAGAGAATTTCTTTATGTTATTTATATTATGTTAGAGGTTTTGAAGATGAGATTTTCTTAGAAGTGAAAGTTTTATGGAGGGTTTTATTTTGGGGATAATCAGAAGCTGAGGGGTTTAGCATGAACCCATTACCACTGGTCGACGATTTTGGGGGTTAGATTCATCATTCATGAGGGTTTTGATCTACCCAGTCACAGTTCCTGATGGATCCACCTACATTTTAAAAATAAAATGATATTATAACAAGGAGTTAATAATAAGAATGGCACATGAATAATATTGTATCATTTCGGTCCCCGAACTTTCAACTATGTAATTGTTGCAACAATAACTTTTTTGTCACAAATTATTGCATTTTAACAGAAATGAGTCATTACATAACATACAGTTTGGTAACTGTGGTTAAGAATAAGATTTCAGATTTTCAACTTACATAATAGACTTATGCAATTATTGCCGAATGACATTTTTTTTCTCATGCTACTATATTTTTAATAGGTTTGAGTCATTTGCAAAGGACAAAGTTTGGTAATTATGGTTAAGAATGAAGTTCTGATTCGTAGAAGTAAATAATCCCCAAATATACGCTTTTTCAATGATTATTTTCTATTTAAAAATTAATAATTTGTAACAAATGGGTCATTTCTGCAATAATTGCATAACTCAGGGGCCGTTACTGTTTACATTGGAACTTATGTATGTCATGTTTAGGATTTTAAAGGACTGATCCATCTTTTCTTCTAAAAACCCTCATAAAGAATTTCTAAATGTTATGCATGTCACGTTAGGGGTTTTGAAGATAAGATTTTCTTGGAAGAGAAAATTTTATGAAAGGTTTTGTTTTGGAGATAATCAAGAGCTGAGGGGTTCAACATGAACTCATTACCAGCGATCAACGACTTTAGGGGTAAGACTTATCACTCATCAGGGTTTGGATCTACCCAATCATAGTTTCTGCCAGATCCACCTACATTTTGGAAATAAAATAACATTATAACAAAGAGTTAATAATAAGAATGACCCATGAATAATATTGTACCATTTTGGTCCTCGAACTTTCAACTATGTAATTATTGCAACAATAATCCTTTTGTCACAAATTGTTAAATTTTTGCATAAACGTGTCATTATATAACATATAATTTGATAACTGTGGTTGAGAATAAGGCTTTAAATTTTCAACTTACACAATAGACTTATACAATTACTGCCACAATGATATATTTTTTTTCACAAACTACTAAATTTTTAACAAATTTGAGTCATTTGCAAAGCACAAAATTTGGTAATTACGGCTGAGAATGAAATTCTGACTCATAAAAATAAATAATACCCAAATATAAGTTTTATCAATGATTATTTTCTATTAAAAAATTAATAGTTTATAACAAAGGGTTCATGGCTGTAACAATTACATAATTCATGTGCCATTACTGTATACATTGAAATTTCTTGAGCCAAAGTAGTGCAGTTGATTTAATCCAGAGACTATTATTATAATTTACCTTTCTTTTTATTAAAAGACATTATTGAATCCACTTATATTAATGGTTTAAGTTAGGGGTATTTACACCTTACTGGTCTACTAATACCCTAATGAAAAAACTGGACTCATCCATATAACCTTCATTATCATGTCACACGTCTAAAATTATTTAGATACACGTCTAAAATTATTTAGATACTTAGTTCTTTAGCAAATCCTTAAACACCTTACAATGCCCTACCAATATTTAACTGTGTTAACTGGGGTATTTGATTGGGATACTCAACTGTGATCAAGCATGTTCAATTGCCCATCTGAGAACTTTTCGACGGTAATCAAACATATTCAGCAGTCTATCCTGTCTGCACCTCCTTCACTCGACCTTTTTCAACTAGTTGAAAAATTTTGACTGAAGTCGAGACTCAAGATAGCTTTGGAATTCTGAAAGTTTCAATAAATTAAAATCCCACTTTTATAAATGATTTATCCTTTATTACTTTGTTCATTACATACTTTAAAAGACGACCAAAATTGATAATATCCCTTTAAGTTATGGATTGAAATATGAACCAATGTTTTTTTTTCCTTCACTTAAATGGTGGTTTACATTTTTTTGACTAGAAAAAGGGAAATAAAAATTATGCTTTTTATCTACAAAGTGAACTTCACACTTTTTGCACATAAAGTCTTAATGTATTTATATTGATGTTTTACATGTAATATAAATTTTTTATTTAAAAAGTGGGATTACATCCTTTTATTTTAGTTTCCATTTTTTTTTTTTACAGTAGTTTACAATTTTGAACTAAAAAGTGAGATTTATGTTTAGCACATAAAAAGGTGAACGTATATCTAAATAAGCAATTTAGATATTAAAAGAAAAGAATATGCTATTGGTTAACACATTTCATTATTTTTGAATACATAGATGAAACAAATAACAATTTTCATTTTCTATAGTAAATGTTATGCCAACAATAAATATTTGGATTACCAAGTTAAGATTTAGATTCAAGATATCTTGAGCATCTCAAAAGCATAAAAGAAGATTGAGAACCGAGATGCTATAGACATCCTTAATCATGTCTTTTGTCTAATCATCTCTAAAACTTTTGGATTGTTCTCCCTACATGAATTGCAATGGTGAAAGAAGAATATGAATAATGCAACTATTCAACTCTAATGCTGACTCTTACACTTACTTTGACTCTGGGAAAGAGATAGATGGAAATACATGAGGCTCAGGTGAAAAGGAAACTTTAATGAAGAAAATAAGTTGCAACTAGTTTTGCTTGTAGATCTCAACTAGAAGCGTTAAAAAAAAAAACCGATACACCGGGAAATCCAATCAAACTACACCGTACCTTAACAACCTATGTGGTTTTTTTGCTTATATGATTTGTTGCGGTTTTATAAAATTTTCAAACTGCACGATATGGTTCAATGTGTAGTTTAGAGAAAAAATTTTACAGTTCAAACCGCACCATGATAACCCGTGTGGTTTTTCACTTTTGCAACTTTTTATTTAGATATGTTAATTTCATAGATTTTATTTTAATAGTTAGCATTTTTTATTGTTAGTAATTAGCATGTTATTGATTATTTTTAAAAGAAATGCAAAAAATTCACTCAGTTAATTTTCTTTAAAAAAAAGTTATGACTTATTTGTCAAAGTAACCACACCGCACCATAAATGTAGCTGCATTTTATTTTAGTTTTTCCTAATCACTTCAAACTGTACAGTTTGAGTATAAGCATAAATAGTATAATGCAATGTATGCTAGGAAAAAAAGTAGTTCACATGAACAATAAAGAAAAAAATCAAACAAAGAAAAAGAATAAAACTTATGTGATTCGAAAAAATTGCCTACGTCAACAAAGAGAGAGATCAAATTCACTAATCACTTCAAAATTACACACTCTCAATCTCTCTTAATCTCACTATACCCAAAACCTAGTTTACTATTTTACTATTTCTTTTCACACTTCTCAAAACTCTAAAACATTTCTGACGACCACTTTCTCTTTTTTTACAATGGCACCAAAAACTCTATAAGTTAATGGTCAATCTTAGATTTTGATTCCAATAATAGGTTATCTAATCTCTGCCAGACTCAAAAGTGACAATCAATTCAAAGAGCATCTTCTCATATAAAAGTTTTACCCAAAATAAAAACTCAAAAAATATGTAAATTACCTAAAATAAATGTGGGTCAAATATCCTAACATTCTCCATCTTAACTCAAATTCTCTTAACCCATACCTCAAGGTGGATATACCATATTCTACATCTTCTTATAGGTGGATGCCACAGTACTCATGCATTAACAATAAGAGTAAAATATGTCTAGTTCAAACTTTTATCAAACTTGACTCGGGTACTTGTTTTCCCATTCTTCAAAGTCCTAATCATTTTTGTTGTTGTTTCGTTTAGTTTGCCAAAAACCTTTATCTGTAACTGAAGTCTATGTTATCTTGTCGCATACTTTGGCTCTAGCAACTTCTTTAACACTAGATGAATACTTTTCATGGCATGGCTTCACGCTACAGCTCCACCTAAAAGTGTCCTTCCAACTAGTTTAAACATGTTTCTCACCTTTTGAACCTTTATAGTTACCAAAGCACCTTTAATAATATTCATTACATTATCTTTAACAAAACAGTCATAGTCAAGTGCTGAAAATTCCAAAAAATAATTTCGAAAAATGATTTTACCGAAAACGATTTTCATAGTTTTGTAAACAAATTAAGAACGCAGTGGAATTGGTATTTTAAAAATTTTCTTGAAACTTTACGAAACATAAACGTAAGATCATTGATCTAATATAAATCAATTCATGGATCTTAGTTTAGATAAAACTTGGAAACACTTCATAACCATTGAGCCTTCTTGTCTATTCTCTGGAACCCGTTGAATGATCTGGTATGTGGGCACCTTCTTGATTCCCAACGAGAGATAAACAAACGATCTGGAAGGTGCTCCTCCTTCTCCTTAGGCGGCCATGAACGAACACGAGATTTCTCCCGCGGAAGCTCGGTTCTCTCTCACTCTCTCTTTTTTTCTCTGTATCACGTTAGGCACAGTTACTGTGCATGTGGTAGGTGTGTGTCTACTGTACAGAGGCTTAAGATAACTTTTCTCTTAAGTATTAGAGAGGTGTAAACCCTATTAGGTTTATTGGGCTCAACTAACCAGTTAATTATTATTGAGCTATGTGTGAACTAGGCAAGGGACCTTATGGATCTAAATAGTCTAAGCTCTAATGGGGTAATTACCTACAGTCATAATTGACTCTTAATTATAACTGAGCCTTTTCCATTAATACTGGGGCACTCCACTATAGGTCCAATATTGCACTCATAGACTAAATGTCATATATTTTCTGTGAAGGTAATAAATACTTTAATTAACTTGATCTATTTAGCATATATTATACCTGTAGATATATCCCCGATGCAATGTCGTACTAGTGAGATGAAATTACCATATTACCCCTCTAGTATATATTTACCTTTGAATTGCTATTTTTCATCTAATGGATAATAATTAACTATGGTATTTGTAACTGCCTATACAAATACAGTCAAATTCACAAAGTGAATACCTAGTGCCTAGTTTTTATTATCCAAGTCCTTGAAAAAACTCAGTGATATTATATGCGTGATGTCTAAATTATGAAGGGTATTCTTGTCAATTCACAATTCTTATCTTCCAAGATACCGGAGTTCGAGCTATATAATCAGAACTAGTCTTTTAGTAAGTAAAAAAGATTAAAACTCATAAAAGCAAGTCCGACAATCACTAGGATTAAGGTAATCTTGCAATAGTGCTAGATTGGTGAAAGATAGAATATTGAGTTACGGTACTTAATCTCAAATTCTATTGTCACTTAGTCCAGTTCAATGCACTTATAACTTTCTTATAACGTACTAGTGTTTCTATCCGAAGTCAGATACTTCGATGATTAGAGACTTCATCAATCCCGTTGAAATAGATAACACTACATTCTATGGAAAAATAAAGTATTCCATCTTTATTTACAAGATATGAACTCTTTATTTAGACATAATGAAATAAAGAATTTAGTTTCCCATATGTAAACACTTCACACGAACAATTCTTTATTATTCATTATTAGTCATGAAAATTTTTAGACGTTTGCATAATAGAAAATATAAACATCATATGTATATAATTAGGACATAATATGGAATTTATTGACAACAAATAGATAATACTTAAACCTAATAAACATTGTTTAAAATGCCAAACAAAGAAACTGCTTTCTAGGGCATATTTCCAACAACAAGAGTATCTAAATTCCGTAATGAGATTAAGCTCTTCCTTAAGTTAGGAATATGTCTCACATCAGTTAATAATCTTACAAACACTATCAAATATCTTATCTTTACAGTTCTAATTCCAATAGTTTTAGAGCTACGACCATTACTAGACAAAATGATACCAACATTATACATGTAGGTATCAAAACACTTCTTATATGTGCACATATAAAACGTATATCAACTATAACAGAATGATCATCGACATCACTTTCAAAACCTTCATTAGCAACATTAGTAGAATCTTGATTCACTTTGCATTCTTGATTTCTTATTGCTTCATGGTGCTCTGTCAATTCTTCACAATTTCTCTTGAGATGTCCCTTTTTATAACAATAATAACACACCATATCTCTTGAAAAGCATTATTAAGAGTGATTATCTCTTCTATTATTAAGTCTACCTCTTGACTTATGCCTACCACGACTTAAATCTGATCTCATTACATGAGCTTGATTTATAGTAGACGAACTACTTGGTTGCTTGATATTCTCTTTCTCCAAAAGAGCAATTAACACTTCATCTACAATCAACATGGTCGTTCGAACTAAAAGTTAGTCACTAGTATTTCATATGATTTTGGTAAGAGGCTAACAAAACAATAGCTTTATCTTTTTCATTGATTTTGATCTCTACACTTATAATTGAGTTATATACTTATTAAAATTTATTTATGTGAACTCTAACATTAGTTCCTTCAATTATCTTCAACTCACATAATTGCTTCTTCAAAAATAGTCTTTTTTTTTTTTCGAGATTTTGACGTATGAAGTTTCTCTAACTTTTTCCATAACTCAGAAGGAGATGTTTCATTCATGTTATTATATTTCAATTTGAGAGCTAAACTTAAATGAATAGCACTTATCGCTCTTGCATGCAACTCTTCCTAATCTTTATCTTTTATGCTCTTAGACTTTTTTTCTTGTAACGCTTTAGACGCCCAAGTTGCACCAAATTATCTTTAATATTACTCTGCGAAATTATTCTGTCCATTAAAAGGCTCAATATCAAATTTTGTGCCAAACATCATATTTGACATATTTTGCCTATACTATTCATAACACAACTTTGATATCACTAATTAGGAAATAAGGCAAATCCCAATCATAATATAAAAATAAAATAGAACAAAGAAAAACAAAAAAACTTATGTTGTTTGATAAAATTGCCTACGCCCATAGTGAAAGAGATCAAATTCATAAATAACTTTAAAATTACACTCTTAATCTCGCTTTACCTAAACCCCATATACTCTTTGCCTATCCCACTTCATACTTTTCACAATTTTGGCATGTTTCTGACGGCCACTTTCTCACTCTTAACAATCACACCGAACACTCTAGACTAATACATATATTCATAAAGCTATATAATCTTGGATTTTGATATAGATAACAAGTACCCAGTCTCTATTATACTCAAAAAGGATAACAAATTCAAATCAAATCTTTTCATAGAAGTTATTCCCAAATAAAACTCTAAATATTTAAATGGTCCCTGTTCAGTAGGTATTATTTTTATTACCTATCTATGGGTATTTATTTTTTTAGCCATCAAATCATCATCTAACAGTTATAATGATTTGAGCAGTTGGAAAAAAAAAATAACAAATACATATTATTTAATGTTATCTCAATTAGACGTGTGAAATGAATTTTAATTAGGTAAAGCAATATTCTATAGGTAATAAAAGAAACTATTGAATTGGTGCACATATTTAGATTGCCTTAAATAAATTTAAGTAAAATATCCTAATATTTTTCGCACATTGAATGAGGGTAAAATTCAACATAAAATTAATATAAAGTTGAAGGGATGTCAAGAATTTCGATGAGACATATCAAAGGAAACAAAAAGGCAAACTTTTAAGTTAAACTACCATTAAGTGCAATTACGCCCAAAAGAAAATGACGTGTTTTAGATTTCTATATATTTTATTCAAATACTACTTCATAAATAACTACTTTAGAATGCAATTCTTGAAAACTCCTTCGAGATTATTTTCAAACCTTAATCATTTTGCATATATCAATAAACAAACGATGAAATGGCCAATGATTCTAGCAAAATAAATAAATAAATGGCCAATGACAATTTAATAAAAACACAATGATAATAATTTCATTTTGTAATGTCATATCATTTCAAATAAACAACAAATGATATGTTTTTATTTTCATTGAAGGCGGTCATATAGTACTCAATTGCTAATTCAAAGGGTTCGAAGAACGTGACCTTATCAAACTCAAACATATTGATACATATTTGAACTATTTGCTCACGATTGACTCAATTGAAGTCTTAAGCGAAAACGTGGTTAATCTTTTATATAGACTTTAAAGGTCCAAATTTATTTTTACCCTACGTGGAACTACAAACAAGCGAGTAAATATATCATATGTATAAAAAATAATACAAGAACTGCTACTGTTATAATGAAAATTAAGGTATTCAGGATGTCAAATATAACAAAGATTTAATTATCTATCTTCAAATAAAGCAAATTAAACTATGTATATATAATAATGTGTGTGTATATATATATATATATTTTACTCCATATATGGGTACTCTAATTTGGGTCATTGGATTTTAATCTAATGGCTAGAATAATATTAGTAGATTTACTAAAAAAATTATTATAATTAATAGATATATAAATATAGAAAGTTATTTAAAACAAAAAAGATGGATAATCTGATTAGTTGGTCAATTTTTTTTATTTTTTTTATTTTAATAAAAAAAATAAAACTAGTAAAAAATACTAAATAATTTCAAATCACTTTCAACTATCTTAATTATTCAAAAAAAAAAAAAAAACAGCAAAAGATGTACAAATTTTACGCTAATTCACGTATAATTTTTTTTAAACAAATTTTCTTTCAATATAGTCACTTTATTCATAATTTTTTTATTTAAGAAAACAACTTATTCATAATATGAAAATTACGCTAAGTTGGATTTTACCTTTCGTACAGTAAAAATAAAATTTTATGAAATATTGAATGTACAATTACATATAGTTTTAAATTAAAAGTAATTAAAAAATTAAAATTAAAATTAAATTTTCAAAAATGAATTAGAAATTAATATATTAAATGAGTTGACTTGTTATTGTAGGTTTATTTCTAAATTAGTCAAACTTATCCATTCATGGAGCAAAAGCAAAAATACCCATTGAAAACTCACCCATATACATATATATATGGTACAATTACATATAGTTTTAAATTAAAGGTAATTAAAAAATTAAAATTAAAATTAAATTTTCAAAAGGGAAAGAAATAAAAAAAAGAATTAGAAATTAATATATTGAATGAGATAATTTGTTATTGAAGGTTTATTTCTAAATTAGTCAAACTTATCCATCCATGGAGCAAAAGCAAAAATACCTATTGAAAACTCACCCATATACAATTTTAATTTTAATTTTTTAATTACCTTTAATTTAAAACTATATGTAATTGTACCTTCAATATTTCATAAAATTTCTTTTTTACTGTATGAAAGGTAAAATCCAAGGTAGTATAATTTTCATATTATGAATAAGTTATTTTCTTAAATAAAAATAAATAAATAAAATAACTATATTGAAAGAAAATTTGTTTAAAAAAAGTTATGCGTGAATTAGCGTAAAATTTGTACATCTTTTGTTTTATTTTTTTTTTTTCAACTAATAAGATAGTTGAGAGTGATTTGAGATTATTAATTATTTTTTACTAGTTTTATTTTCTTATAAAAATAAAAAAATAAAAAAAAATTGACCTACTCATCAGGTTACCCATCTTTTTTGTTTTAAATAACTTTCTATATTTATATAGGGGATGGCTACGGTAGGGGCGTCCCTACATAGGGTCATGCCTTAATTATCGTTGGATGAGAATCTGTGGGGAATAACGGGAATCTGTGGAGAATCTATTTATATACAGATTCCCATCCAACGGTGAATAGACAGGGCCCTACGTAAGGGCGCCTCTACTGTAGACGCGCCCATTTATATATGTATTAATTATAATAATTTTTTAAAGTAAATCTACAAATATTATTTTAGCCATTAGATTAAAATCCAATGGCCCAAATTAGAGTACCCATCCATAGAGTAAAAACAAAAATCTCCATTGAAACATCATCCTATATATATATATAAAACAAACGCTTTGAATTTCAAAGATCCGATTACCTTACTCTTGAGACACCCTTTAGAGTTGGTTCAAGCACGTTTGATAGGTAGATCCTTCAATAGGGAACTTTTTTAAAAATTAAAAAAAAAATTGCCTAAATTCATTAAAATATAATATTTTACTTGATTCTTTACTTGGGTTGCTTACATGCTTGTACTACAGATCTGAAGCTTTTTAATAGCTCTTTTTTGTAATTGAATGAACTCTCTAGTTAACTATGTTTAGTACTTTGTTATATCTGAACGGAAATTTTTATTAGATATATTTATTCTAATTGAGGTTTTGACCCAAAAAAACTTCAATACAAGATAATAGTAATAAAAAATAGCAATTGTGATATTATTTAAACATCAATATTAATCAACAAATTAAAAAAAAAAAAGAAGATAGAAAGAAAGAAAGAATCTGAAAATCAATTTATGGCCAAGCAAACAAGTAATTCCAATTAAATAGCTTCTTAAAATTGAACTTTTCTAGTGGCTTTATATCTCTATTTCTTAATTTATTTTAGTATTCTATTTTGGCTTAAAACTCTTAAGAAAATAGGAACTACAAGAGAGAATGCTTGCGATTGAAAAAAATTAGAGTATTTTCTTTTTTTACATTGTAAAATTGAAAATAAATAGATAATTATATATAAGTAAAGCAAAAAAAATAGTTTGTAGATTCTACAAAAAACAAACGTTAATGTAAACAAAAAAATCTTAATCCTCTTCAAATTTTTTGGCAATTTATAACATAAATATAGAGTATTTATGACAATTTATTCTTAAAATACTAATTATAAAAATATGTAAAGATACACAATCAGAGTATTCAATTCTTAAATATATTTTTGGTTTAACTTTTTTCTTTGGGATATTTTGTTCGACTGTTAAAATGTGAAAACGTCTAAACGATAAATAATGTATTATTGTTCTAAAGTCTAATTTCCAAAAGCACATTTTTCGTTCTTTTCTATTTATTTAAAGCCTTAATTTATTGCAGGCTTGGAGTGGGGCTTTAGGAAACCCCTAGCCCTAAACTAACTGTAGCTTGAGCCGGGCTTGTATTTCTTTTCTTTTATTTTCTTTAGGCTCACAATCTCCGGCTTGCGATCTCATTTACCGGCTCGGGTTCGCAACCATGACTGAGGTAATCGCCACTCCTGCGATCCACTTTGAATCTTGCTACATTTATGAATCTTGATTTTTTTTTAATTAATTTCCTTTTCTTTGTTTTTGTGGGGAGGGGAATGGGTTTTGGGGGATACGCTTTACTTACTTCCATGGTGGTATTGGGTAGCTTAAAACCACAATTATTGTGTCGACTGAGCATAAATCAAATAATAGGTAATTGGGTTTTTGAATATGGTTCGTGGGGTAGTAAATTGACCCATATTTTGGGAAACTCTGGCTTCTTGAGGATGAATTAGGTTCATGGTAGCATAGAGAGGTTCTTAGTAGTCATCGTAATTTTGGCCTCAAATTTATTTTTCATTCAAGCCCACTTGGTGTGTGATTGAGAGTGGTAACGGTACTTCTTGATCGAATTGCAGTCTTAGCACTTTTATCTCCAGGGAGATGGCTTTACTTTCAAGCGGAAAAAAAAAAAAGAGAGGGAGATGTCTTTACTTTGTTTTATTCATCTTTTTTTTAAAAAAAAAAAAAAAAAATTAAAAGTACTTCTCCTTCCGCTGAACTTACAATCTTTTGGTATGCAGTAGCATACTTGTAGGTAGGTCCTGTGAGGAATCGAATTCGAGACATTGTGGGATGCTCCCATGAGCCTGGCCACTTGACCTTTTAATTTTGTAATGTAAAAAGTAGTGTCTTATTAGATTATAAGGCCTCTGAATTTAATTTGTTTAGATTTTGCAAGCTCGCTGCAGTCATCCGAGTCAATTTGATACGATAGGTTTATTACTTGCAAGACAAATTTGCCTTTAGTTGAATGGAATTTTTATTTTCCCTGTGTAGTTTTGCAAAATAGATTTAGTATTCCAACTTTTTTCAATTGCTTTTCTTATTGGTTTTAAAATTTCCTTTTTTTTGCTGTTTGCAGTATTGGGTTAGCCAGGGTAATAAATGGTGTGACTTCTGCAAAATCTACTTATCAAATAATCCTGCCAGCATTAGAAATCATGAACTCGGTCAGCGTCACAAAGATAATGTTGCAAAGAAGCTTGCTGATATGCGGAAAGAGAAGGCTGCTAAGGAGAAGGAAGAAAAGGAGGCAACGCGACTCCTAGAGCAAATAGAAACAGTGAGTATCAATAAGTAGATGCCTTAATTTATCCCAACATATGAAAAGAAAAGAATTCATACGAACAGATATATTTTCCAACTAAACAGACTAGTAGTCACAACAGTTTCCAGAATTCCCACCTTAGTCAAAATAGACAAAATGCTACATATTTAGCCATTATTCATACATAAAACAAGCTAAATAGGTATATTAAACAATCTTAAATGGGGAAAGAGTATTAAAGATGCATGATTCTGAACACCCAGCAGATGAAGAATAAAGTTCTTACCAAGTACATATTTTCAAACTACACAGGAACTCCTATTCACATTAGCTAAAATAATACCACCCTTTCAGAATAGATACAATGCCATGCCCTTCATATGAATTCTTTTCCTTTCATATGCTTCTTCAATATGCATGTGCCCTTTCCCCAAACCCCTGCTGTAATAGGAAACTTCAGAAAAGTTCTGGCCTTTGTCATTAGTTTGTACATTAGTTAAAAGTGCAGCTGACAATTTAACCGAAAAATCAGAATACATACTGAGGTTGTTTTATAATGAAATAAGCTGAACAAATTTGAAATTTCGAGCTAGGCACCTAAATAAGATCCACTTAGCGTTGAAGGACATTTAAGAATAAGTTTAAGAACTACTTCCATTTAGAGAGTTGTGACAATGGTAAAAAAATGGTCAACATAAACATGTATTTGCCTTTAATGTATAATCAAAAGGATGGAACTTCACCATGGTCATGAGAAGAAAATATTAGTCATATCCATGTAACATTGACAAATCTTTCTCAGATTTCAAATGCTGATCATCTTCCTTAATCCTAAATGTCTGCAGAAAGCCAAGCGCAGCTATCAGAAGGACATGGTGAACCTTAAGGAGGCCCGAGATTCTCATGCATTAGATGTAGATGATCAAGAGAGTAAGTTTACAATCTCCATCAGTGTGGGAAAAATTAGTCTTATAATGTCCTAGCAATTTAAACAAGCATGGTTTTATTTTGATCTGGTTGTGGTACTGTTTAAACTGAAACAGCTATGAATGATGACAGAATGGGAGTATGACAGCACGTCAGGGTATTATTACAATCAAACCAATGGTTTTCACTATGATCCAAATTCAGGCTTCTACTATTCTGATACTATAGGTAGGTAGTAAAGAAATTTAATGCTGAATTAGTATGCTCTATATTCCTTTCCTTGATAGTATCTTCATACAAATACTACAGGCAAGTGGGTAACACAAGAAGAGGCATATGCAACGCCTCAGTTTTCGTCAAATTCTGGAAATAGAGAATCAAGTTTGAAAAAGCCAGTTTCTGCTTCAGCTTCAGGACTAGTTAAAGAAAACAAAAGTGCCGCTAAAGGTCAAGACAGGCCTCCGCCTGGGCCAGTCGTTTCAGCTTCTTTAAACCCCACAAGATCCGTTAAAGGTGCTCCTTCATCACTTACCGTTGGCAAGAGAAAGAGGCTGGATGAGAAGAAGCCGAAGGTTATATCGAAAGAAGAAGCAGCCGCACTTAAAGCAAGGGAGGCTGCAAAGAAGAGAGTGGAAGAGAGAGAGAAGTCATTGCTTGGCCTTTACAAACATTAATTTGACTGCTTGAGGAAGATCCTTTCCTTAACACAGGAAGTATGCTTAATTTTTTTCTTTTCATATTTCTTTTTTCGCAAATAACTGATTTTTTCTTTTGTAATTTCCAGTGCATAAGTCTGTTTATTCTGTATAATAGCTCTTCATTATCAAGCTTCTTACTGGACCCGCGCTCTGTATAATTCATGATAAGCTTGGGAGGTTTATGGGCCGGGAAATTGACATAAATAGTATTAATTTGGACTAAAATGACATTTTTAGAAGTGTTCTGAAAAATAGCTTTTCTGGTAATATTTTAGTGTTTTGTGACCCCATGTGATGGAGGGTTAAACAATTTATGACTCTTGATTAGTCTTATACTAGTTATAATTTTATAGTCACAAATTATGTGATCATTCTTCAAAAAAAAAGAAAAAATTTCGTGATCACTCATTACACAATTTGTAGGGTTGGCAATTCGTGTTATCGTGTCGTGTTCGGGTCGACACGATTACGACACGACACGATAACACTTAATCCGAACACGACACGATTAATAAACGTGTCAAAAATTTAAACCCGAACACGATACGATTAATACACGTGTAACCCGTTTAATAAACGTGTCATGTGTCATATTATGACCCGTTTGACACGATTATTCAAAATTGACACGATTATTCTAATTTAACACGATTATAACTACGTAATTTAATTTTACTCCTATAAATATGTTTAGAATTAATTAAAATCACGTTTAATATGTTAAAATATTAATAAATAAGTCATATTAGTGTCGTGTTGACACGACACGAAAATGACACGAAAACGACACGTTTAATTAAACGGGTTACACGGGTCATTTTCGGGTTAAGCGGGTTGATCCGAAATGCACCCGTTTATTATACGTGTTACACGTGTCAACCCGAAATTGACACGAAAATTAAATGGGTCACCCAAACCTGTTTATTTCGTGTCGTTTTCGAGTCGTATCGTCGTGTCGTGTAGAAAATTGCCAGCCCTAACAATTTGTAACACTATTAAAAATATCAATGTAAAAAAAACTACTAAAAGAGTTATTTTGTGTCATATTAGTACAATTCAAGTCAATTTCCCTTTGCATGCATGATTTTGAGAAAATGACATGGATGGGATTGATTTGGGCCAAAATGATTTTTTTGTGTATTTTTAAAAAAATGACATTTTTAAGAGCCAAAATGATTTTTTGTGTATTTTAAAAAAAATGATATTTTTAAGAGTGTTACAAAAGTTTTTTGACCATGAAAAAACTATTATTTAAGTCTTTTTTTATGGTTAAGACGTTCTTCATACTCCTAAAAATTTATTTCTGAAATAATGTACAAAAAAATCATTTTGACCCAAATTAGTCTTATCCAATATTCATGTCATTTTCTCCCTGATTTTGTACATTTCATTTGGAGGAAATTTGGGTGAATGATACTTCTTGGGGGGTTAGTCATTTTATTTTAGCAGTTTTTCTTCGGAAAAGACGCTATAAACAATATTTTTCTTAACAAATCCCTTTGCATTCTTTTTCGGGGATGCCCAGGGTTGCTGGTGCGTTCTCTATTTTAATTAATATGTTCTTATTTTGTTTTTTAAATGTACATTAATGTCATTTTTTATTTTTTATTTTTTTTACCGAATGTACTTGAATGTCTTTTTTCGTATTTGCACTTTTCCTAATTTCAGTTACCATGATCTCATTTTCTTAGAAAAGTCAATTGAAAAAGAGACATAGAAATACATTAAGTAGTAATAGATAAAGACATTGACACTGGTCATCGAGTGCAAAAAGGGCAACCTTTTAGTCATCAAACTAGAGACGGTTTGGTTTTGTTGGTTTAATGATAAAATCATAAATCAAACTAAATCATCGGTTTATTTTGGTTTGATTTTTTTCAGTTTCAAACTCGTAAAACCATAAATAAACATACTATGTGGTTTGGTTTCATCGGTTTTTATTTTATTATGTTTTGATCATTTGAAAGTAAAATTTATCCCACAAAAATTAAAATAAAATACTTGATTATAAAATTCTTACAACCCAATGAGTATTTAAACTCAATTCGAAGTAAAATACAATACAAATAAAGTTAAGTTAAAAAAAAAAAAAGCATAAAACTAAGACCCTTATGCACTGAAATATATAATAAATTTTATAAACACCAATGAAAGAAAATATTACATATTTGATTATAAACATACATAAAGTCACATTTTAAAAGAATGTTGTGGTTTGGTTTAATTTCAACTGTTTGACATGCTGAAACCACAAATCAAATTAGATCGATGGTATTAAAAAAAATCTAAAATCACAACAAAATCAAACAAGAATAAAACTAGACAAATCAACATGAATATCCCTTGTCTTTCCCTCTCCCAAACGAAAAATTACATAATTTCTCTAGGCCAACACATGAATAAGGAGTCTTTTCTGAGTTAGATTTGGATGAGGGATAACAATTTTACCTGTTAACCCGTTAACCCGCAGGTACTCGTCTACTCAGTTATTCGAGTAAACGGGATGGAGATAAGTATTAATTGAAAAATCCGATCCAAGCACGGGACGGGTATGAGTTCCCGTGAATCCGATCAGTACCCACCCTCACTATTTATATATATAAAAAAATAAAAAATATATATTAAATATATGTATAATTTATATAAAACACATATTAATAAATATGTATATACAACAATTAGGTTGTATTAGTGAAGTATTACTAATTTTAGTATATAATATTATTATTAGATTTTTTTTTCCTTGAATTCCTTTTTTCTTACATTTTTTCATATTCTTCAATAATATATGTGGGCACCAATCCAAGAGCTGTTTTTTTTTTTACTTATCCATAGGTATTGTTTTGTCCAATTAAAATTGATTATGCACGTCTTTTCATGATAAAAGTTTGGGAGAGAAACATATTAAATAATAGGTATTTATTTTTATTTTTTTTTTCCTAACTACCCAAATTATAGTAGCCTTTAGATTATGATCCAATAACTCTAAAAAAATACTTATAGATAAGTAGAAAAAAAAAACTTATTAGATTGGGAACCTATATATATATATATATATGGACACCAATCCAGTATTTTTTTTTTTTTTTTTTTTTACTTATCTATAGGTATTTACCTAATAGAAATTCATTAAGCACGTATTTTCATAATAAAAGTTGGAGAGAGGAAAATATTAAATAATATATATATATATTTTTTTAACTACCCAAATTATAGTAGCCGTTAGATTATAATGATCCAACGGCTAAAAAAAACTATAGATAGGTAAAAAAATAACCTATTAGATTGATAACCTATATACATATATATATATACACACATATATATATATATGGGTCATGTTTCAATGGAGATTTTTATTTTTGCTCCATTGATGGGTACTTTCATTTGGACCATTAGATTTTAATCTGATGGTTATAATGATATTAGTAATTTTATCAAAAAATAAAAATCTAATTAAATATTTATGACTTAAAAAATTAGTAACCTATATGTGACCTATGAGTTGGAATTTTTTTTTTCCAATCCCTTTTTCATTGTTTTTTCTTTTTTTCATTCTATTGTTTATTTTTATTAAAAAATAAATAGAAAAATAAGTAACCGTATATATATCTAGATTTTTTTTTTTCTAAAGAACTAATTGTATATATATTAAATTTTTCATTAAAAAATGAGTCTTTTTTATAATTTCAAAACTAACATTATATATCCCCTAAAAAAAAATTAATGTTATGTATATATTCTTAAAAAAAACAACTAACCCTTAATATAAAACTATTAAATACTAATTTTTTATCAAAATTTTTTCTTAAAAAAACATTCTTTCTTTTTTATAATTTCAAAACTAATATTCCCTTTCATTAAAAAAAAAAAAAACTAACGTTACATCTCATATAAAAACAAAATTAACTTTATTTATATTCTCAAAAAAATTACTTATTCATATTAGTAGCATAATATGTTCAAATTAAATGAAATTTAAAAAATTAAACTTATAAGTTAAAATAAAAAAAATAAATAAAAAAGAAAAATAATTGAATAAAACATTAATTGATCAAAAATAGATGAAATTACTTGCTATTATAGGTTATATTCAACTTGATAATTTTACCCATCCATGGAGCAAAAACAAAAATCTCCATTAAAATATCACCTTATATATATATATTAATGTTTTACTGGTTATTGGTGTCTGCGGGTACTCGCCTACTCGTACGGGGAATACCCAAACCTGTCCTACCACTTTAAATGGGGAAATAGGATGGATATGAGTTTGTTTTTTTCTCCTCAAGTGCATGGGTGGGCTCGCCCGATCCCGGCCCATTATCATCCTTAGATATCGGTAGTGGTAATTTTGGCCAAAATGAACTTTTAATTTTTTATTTTTATAACTATGTTTCAGGATAACTTTTTTAGAATTGTCACAAATTTTGTCATTGATAGTCATATTTTTTCAACGACAGTTAAAATATTCATGACTTTAGTCACGAAAAGTGACTATCAGTTATAAATTTTATGACAGTCTTAAAAATTTTTTTCGACCGCAGTTAAAGTATTTATGACTCTAGTCACGAAAAGTGACTATCAGTTATAAAGTTTACGACAGTCTTAAAAAATTTATCCTGAAAATGTCATTTAGCCCAAAAAAAACCCCTACATCCATCCAATTCTTCTTTGTTTTTTTTTTTTTTTTTCTGGGGGGATCCAAGATGAGCTTTCAAAAATCTCGGATTATTTAGTAAAATACTATTCTTACCACTTGATTTAGAAAAATACCACTTTTAACTACTTGAGAAAGTATTTATTATTTAACGTAAGCAGTCAAGTTACCTCTTCGAAACCTGAATTTGTCAAAGTACTTAAGTCTTAAGGTCAATAATCAATGATTTTCCTATTAAATTAGGTCTAAACTATATATTTCTATTTCTGTAAGAACCTCATTCCCATTCCGAAATGCAAGACAGGTAGAAATTTAGATGAAGGCCCAACAGCTGACTCTAGCATCGAATAAAAAATGCAAGTTCAACGTGTGAGAAGCTCGGAAGTTCAATTATATGGTCTGATATCATGCTAGGTACTGATTTATTCTAAATTTTCAAGCTATTAAGAGGTGGACAAAACAATGATACTCATTTTCCTACAAGAATTTTACTAACGAAAGGGCATAAGCGTCATATATATTTAATAGCAGTGAACCCACATTGAACATAATCAAGACGTATGGTATTGCAAAAGGGCATGTGTCTGTAACACACTCTTTCCTTGGCATCATGTAAATTCTCACTTGTGTCAGAACCAAAGTTGAGGTAAGCTGATGTCCTTAATCATGTTCGGATTTGATTACTTCAAAACTCCATTCTTTTAATTTGTGTTCATTAGATTTTTTGGATGTGAATCCGAGAAATGAAATGCTACTTAATATCATCTTAATAAGGCAGATTTGGGCTGAGATAACCTTTGCGTACACAATTTTCTATCGACAAAATAATTTAATCTTTTGTGAGACTGGGATCCATCATCCAACATATTTTTGGCCCCTTATCCTTGTAATTAATGTACACAATGTGAACACTCGTAGATCTGTAAACTTGTTTTCTCAAGCACACAATCATATTTCTCTTTTTAAGAATTTTAAAAGTTGCAAAACTTTTTCTATATGGAGCAAAAAATGGGTCATAAATGTTGAACAAACTAAACATTTTCCACGACCAGATAAAACACAATAATAAAAAAAAGGGAAAAAAAATCCCAAAACAAAGAGAACAAAAACATATGGGTTGTTATTAATGAAATCTTTGAAAAAAGAAGAGAAGTAGATCCATGTTATGGAATTAGGTGTTGAATTCTTAGAAGACAGTTATTTTAATAATGGGAAGGAGGGGTGAGGACCAACTAAGACTTCCGACCACAATATATAATCAATGGGCCTTAGCTCGTGCACTTACTTGCCTTATCTTTTCTCCGTTTACTAATATTGACTTGTTGATTGGGGATTTGTCTCCCTTTTTTGACTTTGAAAGTGTCAACATTTTCGGCCCCGAGTCTGAACTCTGAACTCTCACCTCGAGGTTAAAAAAGGAAAAGAAGCAAAAGTAATAAGGCCTGTTTGGGATAATTTTTCCCAAATTTTTACTTCTTAAAGTAAAAGTTCCAGAAGATCTTCTTGTAAAAGCTAGTGGGTCCATACTTCATTAAAAAGATCTTCTAATTAAAAAAAGATTTTCTGACAATTCATCTAAACACCCCCAAAAGTAACTTTTGGACTCCAAAAGATCTTTGGAAGCTATGTCAAACAGACCTATAGTCTGTTAAGTTACGTACAATGTGAATAAGTTGTGAAACTTTTTTGGCTAAATCCACGTGGTTCACGGCAACGGGGCCTCTCTTCGTCTACGCGGTCATCTGTTGGGCTTTTATTGGACACTTCACATGCCTGTGGTACGACCCAGTGACTCGCTCCTCTTGTATATATAAAAATAAATAAATAAATAAATAAATAAAAATAACAAAGGCATGAGATACTATGGTAAATGATTTTGCTTTTCTTTTTTTTTTTTGTCACGGAAATTGTCGCCCTTGTAATTAGATTTTTAATCGGAAAATTGTTTTGAACGAAACTATGTTTGTCAAATTTATTCTCCCATGTTATCTAAATCATGTATATCTTCGTCACTTACACATGTTTAACAATAAAATGAGTAAATTAAAAACATTCGATAATAACAGACCAAATGGAAAAAAACTTGACCACTTTTATTCTGTTAAACATCATCTGTCCCCCGAATATGGTGAAAACTCTTTTTGGAAAAATTGATTTTATTTACATAAAATCTTCAAAATGGAGTTCACAAATTCAAATCTAGAAATATATATATATATGGGTCATATTTCAATGGAGATTTTTATTTTTGCTCCATTGATGGGTACTTTTATTTGGACCATTGGATTTTGATCTAATAGTTATAACGATATTAGTAATTTTATTAAAAAATAAAATTTAATTAACACGTATATAAATATGAAAAGCTATTTATGACTTAAAAATTAGTGACCTATGAGTTGGAATTTTTTTTTCTAATCCCTTTTCCATTGTTTTTTCTTTTTTTCATTCTATTATTTATTTTTGTTAAAAAATAAATAAAAAAACAACTAACCGTATATATATCTAAATATTTTTTTTTCTAAAGAATTAATTGTATATATATTAAATTTTTCATCGAAAAACGAGTCATTCTTTATTATAATTTCAAAACTAACATTATATATCCCTTCAAAAAAAAATTAATGTTATGTATAAATTCTAAAAAAAAAGAACAACTAACTGTTAATATAAAACTATTAAATACTAATTTTTTTATCAAAACTTTTTCGTAAAAAAATAAATTCTTTTTTTTATAATTTCAAAACTAACGTTATTCCCTTTAAAAAAAGATACTAACGTTACATCCCATAAAAAAAAAAATAAAAACAAAACTAATGTTATTTATATTCTCAAAAAAATTATTTATTCATATTAGTAGCATAATATGTTGAGATTAAATGAAATTTTAAAAATTAAACTTATAAGTGAAAATCAAAAAAGAAAAGAAATAAATAAAAAAGAAAAATATTTGAATAAAACATTAATTGATCAAATAATGGAAATAGATGAAATTACTTGCTATTGAAGGTCATATTCAACTTGATAATTTTACCCATCTATGGAGCAAAAACAAAAATCTTCATTGAAACATCACCCATATATATATATAAGGGTCATTATGAGCTTTGACCCTCTTTTAAAGCATATGTCAAAAAAAGAGATAAATTATAAATCATTTTATAAAACTAGGATTTTTCATTGGATGGGTCTATTGCCATACTCTTATTTACTCTTCCCACCTTTTTTTAATGAATAATATTATACCATAAAAATCTTAATAAAAATTATATTTAAGTCCAAATTAACATTTAAACAAGAATAAAACTCTTAACGAATTTGGAAAAAAGGGTTAACTTGAAAAGGATTATGTCAAGAAAAAAAAAAAATTTGCCAGAGAAATTATTTATATATGATTCTTGAGCTTTGTTTGTAGTCACACCAAAAGGAACTTGTCAACAATATATATATATATAGTAGGTATTTTTTTTTTTTTACCTATGCATAGGTATCAATTGGGCCAATGAAAAAAATTTTTGCACATTTTTTTATTATAAAAAGTAGGAGAGAGAATAGCATTAATAATGCACGTCTTTTTATGTACTTGATTATAGCCGTTGGATCACCATTAGATGATGATCCAACGGCTAAAAAAAAAATATCTACACATAGGTAAAAAAAAAAAATACCTACTGGATTGGCAACCATATATATATATATATTTAATTTACCAATTGCAAATTTTATACAAAGTAAAAATAAAAAAATCAATCAAGAAGTTGCTCTGCCTAGTAGCCGAAGGTGATCAATAACATTTATATTTTTCAAGCAATTGAACTAAATAGATGATTTCAGGTGAGTATTTAGAGCCATGGAAATTGTCATGACTATCTATGGTATAATTGAAACAACTTACACCCTTCTAATGTTTTTCAAGATGTGATTGTATTTAAGATAGAAAAATCTGATGAAGCATAATCTTTTATTTGAAATCAACAGGTGGGAAGAGTAAGTGTTTAATTATAAATAGGGGCTCTTTTGGAATTAAGGAGGATGAGAAGATAAAATTCAAGAAATTTGCATTTATTTAATTTTTTTTTTTTTAAAAAAAAGGGTAGGGAGAGCAAACATGGGTATGGCAATAGACCTACTCTTTTCCATTTAATGAAAAATTCAGAATACTAAAATTATCTCTAGCTCAACCTCGATTGAAAATAACAAAAGTGAAGAAAGAGGGCGCCATGACGATGACCGACCATGTTCGACCTGAATCAAAATTTTTTGTCTGTGGTTGAGTCACTAGTCAAAATAGCTGGATTGGCGGTTGAAATTTTTTGACCTAATCAAAGGGAGACTCAGCTAGGATCGGGATGGGCAGTAGTGGCAAGGTATTGCAAATGACAGTATTGGTAGAAGAAATAAGGGTTTATTGGAGAAGAAAGTATTTTAAGGTTTGTTAGGGAATAAAGTATCAAGTAGTTTTAGATATATGACATGATAATTAAAATTAATTTTAAAAACTTTTATAGATGAGTCTCTTTTTTTCATCATCAAGGCAATAATGAACCCTATCACAGGTGTAAATATTCCTAAAAACAAACTAAACTCACAAAAAATACCGGACT